>PVHP010021117.1:0-29865 GCA_004024765.1 Zapus hudsonius
TTCAAATAGAAAATTTTAATGCTAATTCTAGAGGGTTTCTCCATAGAAAATGAAATAAAGAAGCACAGGAGATTTAAGGATTTGAGAATTCAGAGAGTCTACAAAAGGAGCAGAGAAGGGTCATGTTTCCAGATAACTTTGAGGCAGGACACTATATTTGTTTGAGCTTATTGGTTACCAAGGCCAAGAGCAAACTATACGCTGTATTCAGTGCCTGAAAAGTACTACCTGTGACAATTTTCAGTGCAATAACACACAGGCTGAGATGTCTCGAGGGATTATGCTTGGAGAGTCAGTAGTATTAACAGGGTTGGAGAGATGGCTGAGTGGTTAAGGGGCTTACCTGCAAAGTATAAGGACCCAGGTTCAATTCCCCAGTTCCCACATAAAGGCAGATACATAAGGTGGCACATGTGCCTGGAGTTCCATTTGCAGTAGCTGGAGACCTTAGCATGCTCATTCTCTCTCTCAAATAAATAAATAAAATTTAAAGGAAAGCATTGTTTGCCACATGCCTTTAATCCCAGAATTCCAGAGGCAGAGGTCAGAGGATCACTTTTTACGACATTGCAAACTCCATGGTTCTTGTCCTATCTGCACAGAAATGCTTGCAGCCCCCTAGAGGACTGTTGGGGCTCACTGCAGGTGTCTTGGGACTGATTGATCCTCTCTCTTCCTTCCGCTGACACGTGCATGAAGCTGTACGCAGCCAACTGAGAACATGCAGCCTGCCTGGCCACGGTCTAGGAGGGACTTCTGCCAGGAGCATGCGGATGAAGACAGACTGAGACATCCTATGCACATCAAGGTTTGTGAAGAGGGACTGAGGTCAGATGAGGGGAGCCAAGCCCATCTCCCAAGTGCCCAGGAAGTGCCAAGGATGAGCTGGGCTAAGCTCTAAGCAAGGCAGGAGTTGCACTTGGAGGTAAAGAGGATCCCTTCATTCTCTCCGCCCACTGATCCTGACCACCTATATTTCTTAAAGTCTGGGAAGCCACAGGTCACTCCTGGTCACCCAGACATCTTCACCTCCTCTTCCAGGAAGGAGGGGCGAGAGCAGCTTACCCACCAATTGAATTCTGTGACTACCAGAAGCAGGGCTGGTAGCCCTCCCTCCAGATTTGAGCAGAAAATGTGTCTGCAACCTGGAAGATGCTGAAAACTAGAGGTTTGCTCCAGAGAGCCTTCTGCATTCCAGCTCCACACACTGCATCTAAGGACAATCCAGGGATGTTGTTTTAGGAGACATGAAGCCAGTGAAAATGTACGAGGTTAGGGCCATCTGGTGAAATGTCTCATAACTTAGAAATAATGTTAGTGACATTCAAAAGTGACATGTTGGGGACTGGGGAGATGGTTGAGTGGGTAAGAGTACTTGTCACACAAGCATGAGGACCTGAATTTGATTTCTAGTGACCACTGTAAAAAGCTGGGCATGGCCATGAATGCCTGTAACCCAGGCACTGGGCAGGGAGGAGACAGGAGGATCTCCGGTGCTCACTGGTCTGCCCAGCTAACCAAAGCGCAGTGTGAACTCCAGGTTTAGGGAGAGATCCCTAAAAATAAGGTGGAAGAGTGATAGAGAACATTCACGACTTCCTCTGGCCTCTGCATGTGCACACATGGGGTGTGCACTTCTGCACACATACAAGTGCATACACCATGCACACACACATACCACACACGCACAGCAAATAAATAAATAAATATGTATATTGGAAGAAAAGACAGGTCATAAATTTTTGTACAGAAATTAACAGCCATATTGGTCTAGGAATGTTAAACTTAATTTTTCCCCATTTATACAGGGGTAACACACTGTATTAAAGATGTGAAGGTCTTCTCTATGTGGGCTTGATTACAGAAATTAATAAAGTATTCTCTAAATAAAAAAATTATATGTCTACATAAAGTATAAAAATAAAATGCCAAAAGTAAGATAAAGCATAGTTTTGAGGCAATGAACAAAACAAAGTCTCCTTGTCAGAAATATTAAGACTGGATCAAAAAGAAAGTGTGTGTATGTTACTGACAAGACTCACCTGAAATGAAAGAACAAGATAGATTTTGAAAAGGCGAGGAAAGAGGAAAATGATCTCAAAGTAATGTAAAGAGAAAGTAATCAAGCAGAAGAGATTATTTCCACACTGGGGAGACAGAATCAGAATAGAAAACTATAGTAACCATGAGATCTTAATGTGTCAACTAAAAAACAATAACATACTAAGTAAATTGTGTTAAAAACCTAAGAGAAATCTGTACAAAACAATTGTGCTAGGAGATATTGAGACCAAGCTCAGGTTTCCTGTGCAAGCCCAGGAATGACAGGAACGTTTTGGGATGCACGCGGGATCTGGATAGCAAAATAACATGTTCAGTGAAGATAGCCTGAGAACAGATCTGGAATTTCAAAACAGAATGTGTAGTCCTCTGCCTAATTTCCTGGAGACAGAGTCTCTCACTGAGCCCAGAACCTGCTGTTCTTTCAGCTCACCTGGCTGACCAGGGAGCCTCAGGGACCAACCCTCCCTTGTCGTCCCCCCCCCCCACACACACACTCTCAGCACTGAGGCTTCAGACATCCTGGCCACACTCAACTTTTACAAATGACATTTTTTAGAAGAATAAAACGATGATTAAGTCCAGTACATATCTGCTGGGTGATGATTCCAGATGGCTGCGACTGGACGGGCCCTAGGACCATCACTCAGGTCGCTGAGCCCAGAGCCTGCTCAGGAGCTCACTCCTCAGGTGTGGCCTACTTAATCGCATCCTGCTGGGCCCTCAGGAGTGCATTTCTGGCCGTGGCTGATGCCAGCAGTCTGTATGTTTTACCCAAGATGCCTGCTGCTTTCTCACCAGTAAAAACCTGCTCCTGGGACACATGACTGCTCAGCTAGCCATGGCTAGTGAGGTGGTTTCTGAGATACTCGATGGCAAACTGGCAATGAGCCTGGAAAGGAAGAAAGGTTGGGAGAGCTGAGAATGTTTAGGAAAAGGGCATCGGGCAAGGTGTCCTGCGTGCCAAAGATGAGGGGCATCTAACCGGAGCCCAAACCCTTCTCCCCACACGATCCCCATCCCTCGGTGAATGCTATGGCACAGGCACGTTCAGGAAACACTGATAATAAAAACACATTTCCCCCTTCCCAGCAACAGCACTGCTCGGCCACAGTAATTCCCTGCAGCAAAACGCAACAAGTGGGTGCTTTCATCTGCACAACTTCCTCATACCTGTGAGCAGTGCCCTGTCTGTCATGTCCTACACTGCGAGCCTAGTCTTATATTATTATTAAATTGAGAGCGCAGTAGTGTTCACCAGCAAGGGAACTCCTCTTCCAATAGCCAAGACCCCCTTAGTCCTCTAAGCTGGGTGTCACTTATATTATTATTAAATTGAGAGCGCAGTAGTGTTCACCAGCAAGGGAACTCCTCTTCCAATAGCCAAGACCCCCTTAGTCCTCTAAGCTGGGTGTCACAGGCCCAGGATAGCATGCCAGTCTGTGCCCACCCTCTGGAGTACAGATTTGGGGTTCTGGTCCAAACAGCAAGATTATCATTCATGCTCTGGAAGCCACAATTTTGTCATACTTGTCTCTCAAGT
Source organism: Zapus hudsonius (assembly GCA_004024765.1). NCBI lineage: Eukaryota > Metazoa > Chordata > Mammalia > Rodentia > Dipodidae > Zapus > Zapus hudsonius. The sequence continues at coordinate 3,605 of PVHP010021117.1, forward strand.
TGAAGGGGAAACAGGAGTAAGATAGTTCTCTACAGGGAGTCAGGGATGGAAGCCTGAAGATAGAACTAAGAGATGCCACTCTGCCGGCTGTAGACAGCTTCGGATTGCTGGAATGAACCTCTAACCAGACAGTTTTATGGGAGGAAGGGATTTATTTCAAGCTTACAGATCCAGGGGAACTTCCATCAATGGCAGAAGAAGCTGGCTCCCTCTCACAGATCCATGCAGAGAGAGACACCAGCACCACATTCTTCCAGCCTCTCTCCAGGCAGAGAGAGAAAACCACCAGGAGCAGCCAGCAAACACCCAAAGAGCCAGAGCACAGACTGCTTTCTACACCTTTGTTGGGATGTAATCAGATCGGCCTCCCCAAGCACACCTTTGGGCTGGACCCTAGGATGCACCCCCAGTGACACTTCCTCCAGCCTGGAAGCCGGAGGCCCAAGTTACAACTTAAAGAACACCTGAGTCTATGGGGGACAGACATTCAAAACACCACTCTGCCTGCCTTGGCAAATGAGAATTTGCTGTCTGAGTCGGTCTGGCTACGAACAACTAACTCTTCAGCAATAGCACCCTCTTCTCCAATCTACCATACCTGGGTGGTCTCTCCCTTACACACCTGGGTCATAAATGGGTGTCTGCCAGGTGTATGAGCCCTCTGTCTCCCAAGCTGTGGTTTGTTGCCAGAATAGTGTGTAAGTTTCCCCTACTCTGACTGGGAACAGGGAGGGCTCTTGTTACTTGCCTGATTTTTTCTGCTTGCTTCTTACATGTATTTTGTTTTCAGATGCTTTCTCGCTGTTACATGTACAATTTTCCTCTAAACTCCAGGTCTGTCACGTGTGGCATCATTCTCCTGGTTCTCTTGGCCACTCATTCTCCCGGCCTGGTCCCAACCTGGTGCTTCCTTGCTCTGCTACGTGTGTGACCTCGGATCTCCGGGTCCTTCACTCTGAATCCTCTCTGGTCTTTATGTGAAGGGATCTTTTGGTTCTTACACTTTGCCTTTCAAGTGTGGGTGTGTGCGCCTCCTCCAGAGCCTTTTACCCTTGGAGATTTTTCTGGGATGGAGGTTCTCTGGGATGGAGATTCTCTCTGCTCCCCTCTCTCTTTCCAGCCAGGCAGGGAGGGAAATTCCCTTCTGGCCTGAGTCTTTCTAAAGCCCATAATTCATAATTGTTCCCTAAATAAACTCAGTAATCACAATCGGCTCTTATGGGAGTCTGTTTTTCTCAGTTCTTTGCCTTCTTCATCCTGAGTTACCAGGATGCCAGGGCAAGCACCCAAGCTGATGGCCGGCCATTCCACAATCATAGCTTCCTGCTTTCCATTGGATGAAGTGAGTACATGCTGTGTACCTGTCCCCCGCTAATGATCCATGACTGTTCCCCACTTCAGGACCTTTCTGGGGCTCTTAGCAGCACCTCCTTTTAGACTGTAACACACTAGACATGACATCTGCCTGTTGACTAGATGGCGTTTGGATGCAAACAAGCAGGAAGGCAGAGCACTGGTTGGCAGTCTGCTCTGGGTGTGTGTGGGCGATGGTGACTCGCTCAGCTTGTCCTCAGATGAAGCCAGAGCACATCTGGGGCAACATCACTGCACAAACGGTTTCCACAGAGCACTCCATGGTGGGAGCCTGGATGTCAGCAGCAGGAAGCAGCTGCGTGGAAGGCCTTGGGCAACGCATGAGGAGGACACTGGCCAGGCCCTTCCGGTGCTTGGCTATAGCTATGAGCTATCTGACGTCCTGACATCAAGCCTCCCGGGAACCTTTCTCTCTTTCTCTCCTGGCTTCTTTCCCATTTTATTTTATTATTTTATTTTATTTATTAATTTTGGTTTTTCCAGGTAATGTCTAGCTCTAGCCCAGGCTGACCTGGAATTCACTATGTAGTCTCGGGCTGGCCTTGAACTCATGACAATTCTCCTACCTCAGGCTCCCAAGTGCTGGGACTAAAGGCATGTGCCACCACGCCTGGCCATTTTGTATTTTTGGAACATCCTCACTATGTATCTTAGACTGGCCTAGAACTCATGGACCCTTGACTGCATCCACACCCAGCCTAGCCTTGGCTGCTTAAGTGTTGGCTCTAAATACCAAAATGCAGAGATGGAGAAGGGAGGAGCTCCTGCGAGGTCCTTCTAGGCTCTACAGCTGTCCTTCTGCCTTGTCCTCCCCCTCCCCCACATAGTGATGTCCTTACCAACCTTGCTCAGAGCTGTGAAGCATCGCAGTTAGACAGTAGTCTGGGGTGTCAGGAACACACAGGGAAGGAAGTGGGAACCTCACCTGCGCTTTGACCTGTCTCTCCCCCATCTGAAGCCTCGGTGTGCAGGCACCTGTCCTCAGGGGTAACAGCAGGTGGGGTCTGTCTGAAAGGGAGCTGAAACAGGAGGAGGGAACACTGTGCTCAGTTACATGAAGGGAGCTCCACAGCTTGACCAAACAGCCCCATTCCAGACAGGACCTGAGCAGATGTGCATACAGGAATTTACCGTTTCTTCTGGAAAGGCAGGTGGGTCCTTGGGGATTGAGGGGTGTGTGGAAGGAAAAGGCCACCTGTGGAGTGAAGAGAGGAGCCTCAGGACAGGAGCAGCTCCTCCAGCAGTGTGTTACAGTTCAATGAGACAGATGGAGTCTTCCCTAAGAGGCCACATGTCTGCTTCAGGAATGCAGGATGGTGACATCCCAGCCTGGTCACCAAAGACACATATCTACACTCAAACATGCAGACTAGAATCTAAGTCAGTCAGGAAATTCTGACTTGGTCTGTTTCTGAGGTTTTATCAGCATTGGCTAAGCCCACAAGAGAGAAAGAGAGAGATTGAAAAATAGTGAATGATATTTAAAAATTAAAAACCTGGACACACATCACCAAGATAACCAACAGGCCTTTCCACTCTAGGGTTCTCCAATAAAAATAACTGCAATAACTACCTGTTAATTTTTTTCTTTCTGCCAGGCATGGTGTCTCATAGTGAGTCATGAGGATTACTATGCGTTCAAGGTCATCCTGGACTGAGCGCTCTGTCCTCAACCATAGGCTCAATGCTTGGATAAAGACCCTGAGTTGTCGTCACAAGTGCCATAGCTCCAACCTGGGGGATGCTGGCCACTGAGAGAGTGCTGGGTCTCTCTGGATTTCTCCTGGCTCTTGGGGTGCCTAGAACCTCCCTGACCTTTAGAAGTCACGGAGCTGCTTGGCTTCTTCTACAGAGTGAGAGCTAGCTTACTGAAGACCCCCTCAGGGCAGTGTGTGTGCCATGTGGAGACCAGAGGACGGGGCCGGGGTCTCCCTCCATCACTTTCCCTTTGATCTTCAAAAGCACTTACCCACTTCCTCCAGTTAGGTCTCCAGTCAAAGGAGCCAAGCAAGATTCAACACATGAGGCTGTGGGGACATTCCACATTCGAACACAGCAGCTTTTGAATGGGCCCTTTCCAAAACAGGATCAGTGGATTGATTATCAGAAATGTTTTGTGGGGCTGGGGTGTACTTCAGAGTGCTTGACGATCGTGTTCAAGGCTCTAGATTCCATTCCTAGCATTGAAAAGGAAGAAGAAAGAGAGAGAGGTGGGGGAAGGAGAGAGGGAAGGAGGGAAAAAGGAAGGAAGGAAGGCAGGAAGGAGGGAGAAAGGAAGGAAGGAATGAAGAAAGAAAGAAAGAGAGAAAGAAAGAAAGAAGAAAGAAAAAAGAAGAAAGAAAGAAAGAAGAAAGAAGGAAGGAAAGAAAGGAAAAGAACATGGGTGGCAGTTTCTATTGACTGTCACCTTGACAGGACGTAGAACCACCTAGGAAAAGTCCTCTGATTTGCCTGTGACATTTAGACTAGGTTGATTGAAGAGAGAACACCCACCTGACTGTAGGCAACAGCATCTCATAGGCCAGGTTCCTGGGCTCGATAAAAAGGAGAGAGTGAGAGAAACATGAGCATTCATTGATCTCTGCTTCAGTCAGATTCTCCCCAGCTATCATTTGGGTTTTGCCGTTTCTCCCTGTGTACACCACTCTTGCTGGGTTCTCCTGTCTCTGCCTCCCATTGCTGGGGGCCCTTTGGGATCACAGACATACAGGCCACTTTGTGTCTGGCTATACATGGGTGCTGGGGTGTTCACCTCCGGTCTGCGGGCTTAGAAACTAGTGCCTTAATTGCTGAGTCATCTCTCCAGCCCCGTATTTGTTTTTCATCCAGAGACTCCTAATCAATAAAATCCTTCCAACCCTAAAATGCTTTACACCAGATGAAAGTTCAAAGCCAGCAGGAAGGATGTAAAATTTCCTGTTGCCAAGAAAAGCTTGTGGGAGGTTGTGCTTTCATAGATGAGTGTGGATATCAAGTCCCTAGGACACTTACCATCAACTGGATAATTTAAATGACTGTTACTATTTTGTTTCTAGATCTCAGCAGTGAAAAGTCATTAGAATTTTTTTCCTTTGGGGATTAAGCTTAAGAGGAAAAATCAGCAACTTAAAAATGAACATAAAGACCATATATTTTCCAGGTCTAGTGGTACATGCCTTTAATCCCAGCACACTGGAGGCAGAGGTAGGAAGATCACTGTGAGTTCAAGGCCAGCCTGGGACTACAGAATGAGTTCCATAAAAGCCTAGGATAGAGTGAGAGCCTACCTTGAAAAAAAATAATTATACATCCAGTCCCAAAAGTCACCTGCTGCTGAGCACCCGAGTTCTAGGCTCCTTAGACCACGACTTTGACCAGGAAAGAATGACTGAGAAGCCCATAACGGCAGGTATGGACTTAGCTGTTGGCATCTTGGAGCCTGGGTCCCTCCTGATGGTTCTCCACAGTTTAAATGTGTGGCTGGTGCACCTCAGGCTCCTCATCATCACCACCTCAGGCTCCTCACCACCTCCAATTCCTCATCAGGCCCCGGGACTGCTTAGCCTCCAGGAGGACTCTGATGCAGTTGAACCATTCTGCAGGAACCTTGGAGCCTTTCCTGATCCAGTGCCTCCCTCCAGGGTGCTGCTGTCTGGGGGCCTTCTGGGCACCTCTATATTAGTTACTTTCTTGTTGCTATGATAAAATACCCGACAAGGGCAGCTATAGAGAGGGAGGGTTAGGTTTGGTTTACAGTCTGAGGATCCAGTCCATCATGGCAGGAAAGGCATGGTGGCTGGAACACAAAGAAGCTGTTCACATCACACCCAGAGAGAAATAAATGCTTACCTCACTCTCTATTTTATTATTAGTTCAGGGACCCAGCCCATGATATGATGCCATCCTCATTCAGTGCCTTCCCACCTCAATGAACCCAATGGAGAATCTCTCTCACAGATATTCCCAGGGCTTTGTGTCCTAGGTGATCCTAGATCCTGTCAAGGTGATGACATTAAGCGTCACACCTTCTCTCTCCCTCATTTGACTGATTTTACAGTAGGTCTCATGGGTATCTGAGAAGAAAAAAAAAGTTCATTTCTTGAAAGCTCTACCTAAGAATGAGCTTTCCCTCACCTTTTCAATTACCGCCTACCACAGCTGGCACCTCCGCCTTTCTCATGCCTCCTTCGTTCCAGAAGGAGTGTACAGGTTTCTTGGGACTGGCATTGCAAAATGCCTCCAAGCTCAGCGCCTTAAAGCAACAGAAATCTACTTCTTCACAATGATAGAGGCGTGAAACCCCAAATCAAGGTGTTGGAGAGGTCACATTCAGCTTTCTGACAGGTTCCTTCCTTGTCCCTTCCTGCTCCCAGTCCTTGGCCTCCCCCTGTTTGAAATTGTCTCAGTCCAATCTATGTCCATGGCCACAGGACCTTCCTCTTCTATGTCGTCTCTTCAACTTCTCTGTATCCTGTCTGTCCTCTCTTCTTCTTCCTCCTCATTTTGTGTAGAAGATAAGTAGAGTTTCTTATAGAGTAAAGGGAGAACCCTTTAAGAATGAAGGCACAATCACCAAAGGGACCATTGTCTACTGAGGGCATTGGATCACTGGTCATTGTGGGCCACTCTAATGACCTTGTAACATGGTGAGCTGAGGATCAGAATTTAAACAATGCCCACCAGAAATTCCAATTCACCCAAAAATTTAAGGAGTACCCGAGTTCTTGTCTACAAAGTTAAAGAATTAAAATCATAGACAACAAGATAGTAAGGTATAGTGGGAGAGTTTATTATTTAAGGGAACATGGGGAAATACAGAGTTCTCCAGCCACCAGTGTGGGGAGAATATATGGGAGAGATTTTAATAAATCTGTGCTGCTCAGCCAAACAAGCAGCAGAAGAAAAGGTATCAGAGGGCTCCCATCATGGGAGGGAAAGGTTTATGTGGAAAAGAATCCTAAGGGCTGGGGTGAGGGGCCTTACCTGGAAAATGAAGTCCTCCTTCTAGGATGCCATGTGGAAGAGAGACTGGCGTTTGTTCTCTGGAAGCTTTTCTAAACTTCCCCCAGATAAGTCAGAGAGACAGCTGATCAATCAGCCTTTGCATCTAGGTTTGGGCTCTGGCTGGAGACACCTCCCACCCAAGGGGAGGGGGTCTATGGAGCTTGTCTGAATCATCACAACCTCACCTTAACTTACACCTGAAAACAATCTATTTCCAAATATGAGCATAGTCACAGGTACTGGGGCTTAGGACGTCAGTAAATCTTTTGGGCAAACTCAATTTAGACCATAACTCATGCTGAAGGTATGTTTAGAAATTTCTTCCTTCTTTCCACTTTGAAGTACACATTACAAAAAAAAAAGCTGAATTTGAGTGTTTTCATCCCTGATTTGGAGGATGTGAATTCCTCTGAGTCAGTTTCCTTAGCCATCTAAGGGGTTTAAATCCTGTGCATACTCTAGGTGTGCTTGGGTTTCAGCCTGAGGGACTTGTGTCATATGGCACTCAGTGAGTGGCATCTAAGAGGTCTTCTGAGGGGCCGGTGTTCCTAAGTCTAAGGAACCCTCCTCCATACACTCAAAACCCACCCCTCTTGTTTCGCTGATTGGTTTGACTGTATTCTACTGTCTCGGGTGAACAAATGTGCACCAATCATAGTTGTTGGCTTGCGGTACAATGGGATTTCTTTAATCGAAAGGCAAGAAACACAGCTCTCATCGCAAAGGGAATGAGAAGAGATGGTTGATTCTGCAGCCACATATGAGTGACACATGGCCTGGAAACACAGATTTAGGTTCCCCAAATTCCATGTTCGAATGTGTTCACAATTTCATGAAGTTTTTATAGCAACAGAACAAAGGGAACCTCAGGTGGGCGGGGCATCTGGGCCTGGAGTCCAGATGCAGTCTGATGACATCCTTAGCTTTTAGGTTGGTGGGAGCCCTAGAGTCTGTTGGGACATTTCAAAAGGACTTATTTGAAAGTCACGGGATGTTAGGTCCGATGCAGGCGCAGCTGATAAGCACCGTGAAAGGTGCTAGGAGCCTAGGGTAATATGGCCGTGGTGGCCCGCAGCATCCCAGTCTCCACAATCCTTGGAATGCTCATCAGCCATCAGCCTTGCAGGGTGCTTGAAGGTCCGGCTGCTGACCTGGGGCTGTCCTTCCCAGCACGCATGTGCTGAGTGAGGACCTGGAAGGAGACCCCCGACATCCTGCCCAAGAAGGGGAGAGCCACTTGTAAATTCCAGCTAGTAACAAGCTCCCACCCTTTGCCCACCTGCCCCTAAGTTCCATCTTTTTGGACATTTCATGGGCATGGGCAATCCTTGGGTGGACTTCCAACCTATCTCTCTTCCACACACAGACTAGCTCCCGTGGACCCCCGCTGAGACTCACGGCTCATGAGCTCATCTTCTGGCACAATTGCTTGGTCCAGGCAGCAACTACTGATCAAAGCTCTGGTCAGACTTCCTCACCCCAGAATGCTGAGTAATTGCTGCCAGCCATTTGAATTAGGACATCATAGAAAGCTACTCCTAGGCGGTCCCCCTTCTGTTGTGCTTAAGTGGGATTGTAGGGGAGAAACTTGAGGTCTTTGAAGCACCCCATCTCTTGTTTCCTGGAAAGGGAAATGTCTCAATCATGCCTCCATAAGGAAGAACCACTTGCTCCAGACCAGAGAACAGAGTCTGCTTGTCCTGGTGGAGACCCCCACCTTCAGACATGCTAAAGAGATGTGAGGAGTGGACCCCTTCCTGCACAGCACCTGCTTGCTTTGCTCGGGTCTAACTGAAAAAGTGTAACTTTTCCCTTTTTGACTCCCTTTCTTTGGATGCCAGTCAAAAATCGCATGACACCTTGGGGCTTTTTAACCTTTTTCTCAATAAATCTCCTTTGCCATACTCACACCTTCTTTCCTTCCTTCCTTCTTTCTTTCTTTCTTTCTTTCTTTCTTTCTTTCTTTTGGTCATGAGATAACGCAATAGTATGAAACTGAAACATTATCACGATTCTTTTTTAAAATATTTTATTTATTTACTTGAGAGAGAGAAAGGCAGAGAGAGAGAGAGAGAGAGAGAGAGAGAGAGAGAGAACAGGCACTCTAGGGCCTCCAGACACATGCGCCCTCTTGTGCATCTGGCTTTATATGGGCACTGGGGAATCGAACTCTGGTCCTTCTGCATTGCAGGCAAATGCCTTAACCGCTAAGCCATCTCTTCAGCCCTATCACGATTTATTTTGTATTGCTATAAAAGAACACTACAGACTGAGCAATTTACCTTTTTTTTCTGATAGGGTCTTGATCCAGCCCAGGCTGACCTGGAATTCACTCTGTAGTCTCAGGGTGGCCTTGAACTCATGGCGATCCTCCTACCTCTGCTTCCTAAGTGCTGGGATTAAAGGCGTGCACCACCACGCCTGGCTTCAATTTACTTTAAAAAACATATTTCTTACAATCCTGAAGGCTGGATTTCCAAGGTTGAGGGGCCACACTGTGAAAGCCTTAATGCTGCATTAGGTAACATGGTGGAAAGTAAAGGCTTGGGTGATGGGGACAAAAGCAGGCCACTTGGATAACAATCCATATGCCCACAACCAACCCACCCTGGTGACAGCAACAATCTACTCATGAGAGCCTACTTCCATGACCTATCCACCTCCCTGGGCCTTACTCCCTCCCTGGGGAGGAAGCCTCCAAGCCCCAGGTCTCCAAAAATGCATGTCCTCCTCACATGTAAAATACATTCAGGGCACCTGAGTCGCACTAAGGTCTTAAACTGTGCAAGTGGCAGCTCAGAAGTCCCAAGTCCAGAGTCTCTCAGCTGAGATGAAGGTGGGATTCCTCCTGAGGTGATGGAGACAATGTAACCAAGAGCTATGACCTACCTCCAGAACACAATGGTGGCACCCGCAAAGGACAGACAATCCCCTTCCAAAAGGGAAATGAAGGCCAGAAAGTCAGTCCAGAACCCAAAAGGGAAATAACACAAAGTCTCACATCCTGACTCCCCCGGAGGAACTGGGTCCCCATGGCCTCAGGCGGCTCTCCATAGCTTTCTGGGCTTAGTCCACACAAGCTCTCTCACAGGTTCGAGCTTCCTGTATGCAGCTCTCCTGGTCTTGTTTGCATGATGGAAGCTGTCGAGATCAGGCTGTGTCTCGCTTTAAATGATCCCATGCTGTGGAATCAGCTGCTTCTCAGACTGGGACTCAGCCTGAGAAACTCCATTGACAAGCAGCTCTTGTCTGTAGCAGGGTAGACATGTGACTGGTGCACACACTGATGAATGACTGATTCCTGGGAGTAGAAAAGATGCCAACTGTAAGCTTATGGGGGGGACTGAGACTGTAAGAGCACATGATCATATTAAAACTAGATCACAGGCTGGAGAGATGGCTCAGTGGTTAAGGCGCTTGCCTGCAAAGCCTAATGACAGGGCTGCATTTCCCAGCACCCACGTAAAGCCGGGTGCACAAAGTGGAACGTGCATCTGGAGTTCATTTGAGCAGCTAGAGGCCCTGGTGTGCCCATATACTTATTCTCTCTCTCTCTCTTTCTCTCTCTGTCTCTCTCTCTTTTTCTTTCTCTCTCTCTTTCTCTGTCTGTCTCTCTCTGCTTGAAAATAAATAAAATAATAAAAAGTAAAAACTGTATCAGGAAAGCTAGGCCAGAGAATTCATTAGACACACCAGATTCTGGAAAGAGTGTAACTACTTTGTCTGAGCCCCTTAAAGAGGACACCCAACTCCGTGATGACGATGACAACCATGGCCCCACCAACCTGTCATCTGACTACCAGTGTGTGTCATCGAACCTACAGGTAGAGGACTCCTGAGAATTACCCCAGGAGCTTGGCTTGGTCCCTGCTGTGGCCTACTGGAACTTCCATCTGCCCATCACCATCCGGATCTGGACCCTGTCTTTCCCCTTTGTCTCTGCAGCTGGACTCAACTCTGCAGCTCTGGTCAAACCTGCGACCCTGCAGCTGTGACAGCTTCTTGGGCAGACCCCCAGTTAGGCTCTGCTCATCATCCCTCCTCCCCCAGAGACCTTTGTCAGCTTCCCTGCCTCTCTGCCCTCTTGGCTCTTGAACTCTTGGGAGCTATCCTGTCGCCTGCATATATACGTATCAGATAGACACATAGGCAATAGATAAACATACAGATGAGATCGATAGCTACAGACATTGGTGGAGGTCGATTAACTGTGAAGTGATGAACAACCTGACATTGGCATGAAAGAGACTGATTTCCTCGGTGGGCTGTCAGGGAAGCAGGACTAGCTGGTAAGCAGCTGCCAATAAAGCCATGGCATCTTGTGACTCTGTGATTTAACCAATCACAACACTCTGGAAATAAACAAGCATGTGCATTTATGGTTCTGACACAGTGGCCCTACAGTTTGAGGGTCTCTGGAGTCCTGCTCTGTCTGAGTGAGGAGTCACTGCAACAGCAACATGCCCCACCCCACATTTCTGCTCAGCGGTGATGGCTTCTGCCCTGTGACAAGTCTACCTGTGTCCCCAGACTCCCGGGACATCCTTTGCCTTTTGCATTCTGCACACTTGTTGACTTCTCATGATGTAGATGCCACTGAGGTTTACTTGTCCCTTCTGGACAGATGAATTCAGCTATACCTGGGCTGCCTGAGCTACGAGCTGGATAGTCCAGGAAGACAACACTGGAATTCAGGAGGCAGAGAACCTGTAACCCCTGAAACCATCCTGCCCACCTAGAGCTCTGGGACTGTGACAGAAGACCCAGCATCCAAGATCTCCAAAGAGCTTTGGGGTCTTCCTCCATTGTCTCTAAGAATAGCTGCTGGCTTTCTCTGGTCTGCATTCACTTTTCTTTTTTCAATCAAGAGAAGTTAGGCCCCACCCTTGATCACATTTTCTCTGGATACATTGTTTTTCCCAGGAGCAGGCTACAAATAAATGGTCCACATCTGTTTACTCTGCTTATCTTTGAATTATAAGCTGTTTTCTCTTTGGGTATTTCTTTCTTCTCTGACACTGTAAATCATTAAAAGTGGCCAAACGGTCGCCTGAATGCTCTGTTGCTTTGGATATCTTAGGTGGTGTCTCTCAATCTGCCCTCCACAGAGCCCTGACATGGCAGTTCGGCTAAGTCCTTTGCTGTCTTGTGACAAGGTTGGCATTACTCCAACTCCCAATTCCCTATTGCCATTGAGACCTGGTTATAATGGCCTTAACCACCCACATTTCTACCTGCACTGTGGGTTTAAGCTTACGGTTTCTCAGAGAAATTCCCAGCATTCCCTGGTCTTTTCTCCTGAGTCCTCAGGAGAACTGTCTTTATGCTCGTTCTATTGACTTGTGATTTTCCTAGCCCGCTCCTCCAAGTTTCTACAGCTCCAAAGCTGCTTCTCTGATTTTTCAGGTATTTGCTACAATAACAGCCCCACCCACTTCTCCACTCGTGGGAAAAGCCCTTCCCTCAGGATGCTCGGGGCTTTCTCCCCATCAGCAAGTTAACCCAGCCGGGTATCATTCATTCCTCTCAGTTCTGACACTGCCACAGAGTCCTGTCAGTTCTCCTAGGCTGGGAGCTCAGCCCCAAGATACCTTCCTTCCTTCCTTCCTTCCTTCCTTCCTTCCTTCCTTCCTTCCTTCCTTCCTTCCTTCCTTCCTTTGTTTCTTTCTTTTCTCTTTGTTTTTAATTTCTCTCTTCCTTTCTTTCCTTTTTTTATTTCCTTTCTTCCTTTATTCCTTCCTCCTTCTCTCTCCCTTTCACCCTACCTTCCTCCTAACCCCACTTCTCTTTTTTATTCTCTCTCTCTCTCTCCATCTATCTCTCTCTCTCGCCCTTTCTCTCTCTTTCTTTCTCCTTCTTGGACGCAGGATATCACTTTAACCCAAGCTCTCCTGGAATTCACTCTAGCTCCAGGCAGGCCTCAAACTCACAGCAGGCCTAAGATGTGCGCCATGTCTGGCCACCTCACTTTCAAGCCAGCTCTAAACCCAGACTGCTTTCCCGGCACATCCAACATGGAGTTCCCTCAGCCCTCTCCTTGGGTCTCATTAACTAGCTTGAGACAGACTCAGGGAAATATTGAGATTTATTCACCAGTTTATTGTGAAGGATGACATAAAGGATCCCATGCAGAAATGCATGCAGAGAGATGGGAGTTGCCACACCCCTTGCAAGACACCACTCTGGGGCACTAAGATCTCTGGCACTCCCAGAATCCTGTCTTTTGGTGTTTTATGAGACCTCTTTGTAGAGGCTTGGCTGTTATAAACTGGGTGTGGAAACCCAGCAAGGCCTGTCTGTTCAGGGTCTTCTGGACCTTTCTGCACATTCTTCCTCAGAGTTTGGGGCAGGACCCTCTGGAATGAGGAGGATCCTCTCATCTCCAGTCAGCTGAGGATGGGTTAGGGAAGTTCTTTGCATCCAGCCCTGAAAGGAGGTGGGGGAAGGTTACAGTTTCTTTGATGGGCCTGGGGGAGGAGGCATTCCAGGTGCCTGGCCTGCCTTGAGGAGATCAGGAAGTGGTGACAGAGTCCAAAGACATCTTTTAGGTGTCTGAAGTCAAATGAACTGCCTGGTGTGCGAGCTAACAACCAATATGGGGTTGCTCAGGTAAATGTTTTTTTTTTTTTTTCCGAGGTAGGGTCTGTTGTAGCCCAGGTTGGCCTTGAATTCACAGTGATCCATCCTCCTACTTCTACCTTCTGAGTGCTGGGATCAAAGGTGTGTCTCCAGGTCTGGCTCTCAGGTTATTCTTCACACATCAACACAGATATTACTGGTCAAAAGCATTGTAAACTGAGGATTCCTTGTCCAGATATTGGGGACCAAAATTTTCAACTTTCAAATTTGTGGATATTTGCACCTGCATAATGAACTATCTTAGAAATGAAACCCAAAGGTAAATAGCAAACTGGCTTGTATCATATGCACCATACATGCATAGCCTGAAGTCAGTTTTGGGTATCATGTTGAGTAGTTTTATGCAGGGAACTAAGTCTCCCGCTGCGATATTTCCTCAGTGCACAAAAAAAAGCTTTGGTTTTGGTGCATCTGAGATTTGAGATTTTTTTTTTCAGGCTGGGGATATTCAACCTGTATTCCAAAAGTAGAATTTTGAAGTCAACAGATAGGTACTTTGTCACTTAGAGAAAGCATCTCATCTGTCTGGCCATCCTAGAGCTCACAGTGTAGCCAGGCTGGCCTTGAACTTGGAATCCTCCTTCCTCAGCCTGCAGGTGCATCACAATGCATGCTCCACCATGCCCAGCTAAGATAAGAACAGTGTTAAAAGCCTATGGTGTATATTGGCAAATGATCTTCTATAAATTAGCTGGGGAAATGATTCAGTGGGCAAGAACACTTACTGCGCAAGCGTGAGGACCTGAGTTAGGGTCTCCAGTAGGGTGTGGTGGACATGGCCTCTATCTACCCTGCCCCAGTGCTGAGAGGTGTGGATACAGAATTTCAGGACCTGGATGGTCAGCCAATGGAGCTGAAAAATGGTGTGAGAGACCCTGTCTCAAAGAAATAATACCTAACCTCTTCCTCTGGCCTGCCCATAGAGGGGGTCCATTTGCATAAAAACATACATATACTACACGCATACACATACTTAACAATGCTCAAGTTTTTAACCCCTAGTGGTTGGTATGTGAGAACTATGGTCAACATGAAGATCTCTCCCATGCTTGCAAGCTGGGATGAGCTCTCTGGTGATGCTGACATTTTAACATATGTCTTATAGTGCATTTTCATAACATCTCTTTCTCTTAGAAACATTTTGCAGCAGAACATCCTCCCCAGGGGTCATCAGTGTGTGAACACCTCAGTGTGTGAACACGGCCAGCGGGTACCTTTCCACTGTGGTTTCTCTTTGCTGATCTGTATCGTTTGGTCTGTGTGGTCGGTTTCCTTCACTCATCATTTTGTGAGTTCATGACACATAAGAAAAGCTTTTTATTTTATGTTGTCGGGACATTTGAAGCTTTGGATATGAGACAACTAATATCCATAAGAGCATAAGTACACTCTTTGTCTCATTTACAGAAGGAATTTTCCTCCCCTTCCCCTGCACTTCTTCAGAATGTGTTTTGGAACCGTTTATGTTGCCTGGAGATTGTAGGCTGTCCACATTTTACAATAACAGTAACCAGTTTGACCTGCCTGCCCTCAGATTCTTATTCGCCTGTAATTGAAACATGTTTCCTGTATATTAGTTTGTGGATTTTTTTTTGGTTAACTTCATGTTGATAAATGTTATTTTTCATCCCATAGAACTTTTTCGATTTGAAGAAATATTTTGATTTTAATATCTCTGCCATGTTTGTTGCACACTGTTCTTTTTAGCTTCGTGTGATTATGTTTTCTTTCACCTCTTCATGATTTTGTCACATGTCCACCCTTACTTCCTCAGGAAGTGGTTCTTGATCAGGCTTGCTAGATGGGAAGCTGTGGGTTAGGTGCTGAGGACTCAGAGGTAGACCTGGGCAGGACTCCCCTACTCCTGGTGCAGAAACCTTCGAGGGTCATATTTTGCTACTTTCCTTCTCAAAGGAAGATTTCTTGAATGCGTTCCAAAAGTTAGTGCTTGCAATGCCTTCATTCTTTCCTTTTTACTCTTACCCGCATTTGTCTTCTTTCTGAATGTTTAGTATCTTCAACTTTTCCTCAGTAAAAAAAGAAAAAAAATTGGTTATGAATTCTCTTATGAAATAACATTAGTTTCAGAGTGTAACTTTCACTGGCCAAAACACAGAGTTTTCAAAAAAAATGAATAAAACAGAAAAGGAAAAGAGAAAAGCAGGAATACAAGGTGTTTCTGTTTTTGACCTTTGACCTGGGGTGCTGACCAATGACCCTCCCTTTTCTGAGCTCCCTAGGAGCCCTGGCTGGTTCCCGAGGCTCCCTAGACTTGAATTGGAAGTTACTGAAGGTCATGGAGTTTATTATCTGTTTCAATGAGATTTACCACTTATTGAGAAGAGAGGCTTTTCCTTGTGGTGGTGCAATTTCTTTCTGTAATTATTCAAAGACTACAAATACAGGTCAGGCTGGTGGTGGTTTTGATTCTTGGGGACATTCAACAATAGTTTTCTATCTCTATTATGCGTTCTCTGGAAAGTCAATTATTTTGTGAGTGGTATGGATGGATTTTTGTAAACTCTTGGTTTTTAGTTTTACAATGTGCAATAGCTCCTCACAGTGTCTGGGACAGCTGTCCATTATCTGTCATACAAGCAGGCCATTTCTCTCTTTGCCCCTCTTCCTCCCATGAAGGCTCCCAGCCTTCAGCACCAGAGAGGCCAATCAAAGTCCCATGGTCCAGTGGCTCCCAGAATCCACCCAGGAGAGAGACTCCAGGTTTTACAGACAACCCTGAACAAAGGGACCCAGTGGCTAAATGCACAGTTTTGCAAACAACAAAAAGAATCCTGCAATAAGGGAATGTGTTATTTGGTAGAGCCCAGAATCTTCCAAACATTTTACTATAGAACGCATCTCATCTCATGACACTAGGTGTATCAGTTGCTTGAGAAGCACGCTGGCCTTAACCTCTGGCCCCCAGGAGAGTGACACCCCTGTCCTTAGAGTCACGCTAAACACTTGAAGCTATGAGTTGCATTCTATTTGCAAACAAGACCCCATCACACCTGTGGGGAGGTGCCATCTCTGCCTTTCTGGTTCATAGAACCTCTCTCCCAGTGTTCTTGAACCTGAAAGCATTGTTGCTGATGGGCATCTGTGCCCTGTGCAGCTCACCTGGAACCGAGGTGGGTCAGATGCTGCTCTCGGAGAGGCTCATCTGGTAAGACGTACTCCACTGGGGTGTGCTCAGGGCTCACAGAGGTTATTAGTGCCCTGTGACCCTAAGACCAGTGTCCTGACTCAGTCACCTGCAGGGACCAATTACATGTTACTCCCTTTAAAAACCCGTCACTGAATGCTTGACCTCAGCTAGCCAATCAAAGTGCCTGCAGATATTCTCTGAGCGAGGATGAGAGGTATGGCTTCGTTGGGGCACATGTTTCCCAGAAGGCCAGAGCAAAGGGGGGAGTCCAGAGCAAAGGAAGAGAATGTGATGGAAAGTTACCCAATAGGAACGGTGTTCTTTCTTGTTTAGTTAGTTAGTTAGTTAGTTAGTTAGTTAGTTAGTTAGTTAGTTTGTTTGTTTGTTTGTTCAAGGCAGGGTTTCACTGACCCGGATCTCATAGCCATCCTTCTGCTTCAGCCTCCCAAGTGCTTGGCACCTACAATAACATAGTTCTCTGTGTCCTGCCTGGAAGATGTCAGCTTGCTGCTTGATGCAGGGGGAAGATTTCAAAGGGCATCTGATGAAGGACCAGTTCATCCTCCTCCTCTTCAGAACCCTAAAACACCCGCCAGGCCTCCAGAGCACCTTTAAGTAGGATTGCTCAGGTCCTCTGCACAACATCATCTCACTGGAGTGCTAAAGAGAGTAATCTGTCCCTGCTGTCACTGAATTCCTGACCCCAGGACCATCGTGGTTCTCAGGCCCAAGCCACCCAATTGTGAAACTGGCCAGGCTGGCTTTGTTTATTTGTTAGGTTCTCCCCCCTGCCAACCATCCTAAATCATGCTGCTTTACCAACCTAGGGGTTGGGGTCAGGCTGGAAACTTATCTGTGAATGCCAAGCAAAAAGAAACATGAAAGAGGACCTCAGTGGCTCCCTTGAGAAATGACCATTAATTTTGCAGCTTCTGGTCATGCCCAGAAAGTTATGGGAGATGTTTGCTGCTTTGCTTTTGCTGAGTTTTCAGAGGACTGGAAATGTCCCTGGTCCTCACAAGCCACAGGGAATGCTAAGTGTTGTCCCTTCAAAGAAACCTGGATGGGTGAGAGAGCAACTCAGGAAAGAGTTATAAAACCCATGGGAAAGTTGCATTTCTCTTATTAATTGGGACCTGCGTGGGAAACCTTGAGCAGGTTTAAACTCTGAGGTCCTAGCTAATAAACTGTTTCAGGGGCAAACATCCCAAGTTGCAAAGCAAGAGAGAAATTATGTTTAAACTCTCTCAGTGGGGTTTCCTCTGCAAAAGACTCCTTGCAAATCTAAGGACAGAGCCTGGTGGGAGCTGGGTGGGAGGGAGTGGGGGAGAGGGTGTTAGGGAGGCTGGCTTCTATGTGTGTGAGCAATGGTAACAATCCATCCACCCTGTTCTCTGAGGTCTCTGTGGCTGACTTGGAGAAGACTGGCCTGGACTGGTCATGAGCCTTTGACAAAGGCCACACCTCCAAGGCCAGTCACTGGGTTGAATCACTGCAGGCAACCTCGGTGTTTATTGATCTGTGAAACATCTGGATGAGAATTTTCCTTGCGTGTGAAGATACCCAAGATGAGAGGAACTTTGTGATTCTAAACCCAACATCTCGCAGTGGTGGTGACAATGAAAGTAACCATCGCCGTTATTTTCCTAGGGACATAAAAAGAAGGCTTAGTAGACCAAAGAATAAGGGTATCTTTCAAATTGGATAAGTTGAATTTTGATTTCCCTGATGCCTTTCAGGATCCTAACACGCACCTTCAACTTGCTGGGAGTTTTCACTCCTCTCTCTTGCCAACATTAAATGTTAATATTGACCATCCCTAAACTGTTAGTCATGTCTGGCTTTCATTGTTTCCCCCATATTTTTCTAACTTCTAGTATTCCTACGATGATTATAAATTATTAGATAAGTTAGTTAAAGGAACGCGATGGCTAAGGCATTCTCCGGAAGTGAATGAATTACTTGGGTTTGGGGATTAGATAAGGATCTGTAGCCTGAGTCTGGGATGCTGCCTGGCTCCTTACAGAATTCTGCAAGGACAGGAAGACATTCATTGCAGGGAGAAGCTGAGGCTCAGAGAACAAGATGGTATTGATGGAGAACAGAAACCAGTACACACACACACACATCCCTGCCAAAGAGGATTCTGGGAGTGGGGCTGTGGGAAAAGGATGCTGCCCAGAGAATTCTAGCCAAGGGGTAATGAGGGCTTCCACTGGCATACAGTGAGGGGTGATAAAGGAGAAAGGCAGCGATGGTGAGGGAACTGAGATCCTGGATCAGGCAGGCAGTGTGTCCCTGTCCTGCCTACCAGACACAGACTCACTGCCCTTCACAGAAGCAGTGCTGACAGACAGAAGCAGGTTTTTCTAGCTCAGCTATTTGTGAAAAATAAATCTAAACTCTGAAGACCTGGGCGCACTGTGCAATCCCTCATTGTCAAGGTCAGGCTCAGGCTAGCAAGAAGAGAGGGTCGTTCCTGCCACAAGGAGTGCCTTTTCCCTTGGAAACATCCTGTTTCTCCACACCAAAACCTGTGTGTGTTTGAATAGTTTCATTTCTAGTTCAGGATTTTTTTGAAAGCGGAAGAGAAATTTCAATTTAGGGGAATCGAAGCATTAGTCATTTGAAATTCATCACGGACAAACTCATGAAATCGGAGGAACCAGCCCCCAGGTCTCTGCTTCCCACTCAGTCCCTTGGCCCAGTGCCTGCCTGGAATGCCCTTGTTCATTGCTCTAAAGGACCACGAGGGAAAGTTGTATGCAATGCGTTATGGGAGTTTGAAAACTGCCCTATGGAGAGCCTTATAAAGGGGGGTCTTTAGCTACATGATGAATCCTCAAAGTCCTCAATGGCAACAACTGTTCACTTCTCACAGAGGCATATATGTTCCCCAGCCTGATGCTAAAGACCTAGCCAACCTCAGTGCTCCCATGGCTGGGGGGGGGGGGTATGAGAAAAACCCACCCCCTGACCATGGTCCTTAGAGTTTCAGCTGAGAACTGGCACATTGTACTACTTCTGCTCAGGTTTCACTCCCTGAGAAACTCACCTCCCCAAGATGCCTGTCAACAAGAGGTTTAGAGAAAAATCTTTGGCTCTGGCTCAGCCATCCCTCCTGATAAGCCAATCAGAGACATGAGTAATGGTGAAAAGCAGAGAAAGGAGATTAAATCCACATGGCACATTGGGAAGAGGAGTGGATTAAGAGGTGACCAATTTCATCCAGGTACAGACACAGCTTTACTTCAAGCAGGAGGAATTAAGGCAGAGCCAAGAGGTATGCACGTATCACTGAGCGGTCAAGGTTAAAGCAAGTTCTGCTTCTGCAAAATGGCTCAGAGACATCCTCACTGCTTGAGGGGAGCAATGTGGTTCCCGCATGGTGGTTACTTCCCTTCTGGGGTGCAGCCTCCTTACCACCATAAACAATTGCTTTTGATGGAGGTGGTCTGTTCTGGAGACTTTGTTTCCTAGAATCCATTTTTAAGGTTTAAGACAATGACTCTTATATCTCTGTTTTCTTGGGTACTGAAGGAGCTTGTTGTAGGTTAGCTACTCGTTGGGTGACCCACACACCTATGCCGAGTAAAGGAGACCACACTAAAGTAAGCAAGGCAGATATACAGTGAATACTGAGGTGCCACGTCTTCTTCCAGGCTTGTAGTTTGAATGTAAAATGTCCCCACAGCCTCCATACTTGGATACTTAATCCCCAGCTGGTAGCACTGTTTGGGAAGGTTATGGAACCCTTTGGAGATAAAGCATTGAGGAGAGGGGCCTTGGGGTTTGACGATCCAACCTTGCTTACATTCATTGCTGGCTCTACTTATCCCTGCTGATGTGAACATTGACTCTGACTGTCTGCTCCTGCCATGCTTTCCCACTATGATAGACTTCCCCTCAAAACTGTGAGCCAAAAATAAACCTTTTCCTTCCTTAAGCTGCTTCTGGTCAGGCATTTTGACCAGCAATGACAACTTAACTTATACACTCTTCTGTTTATTTCCTTGTGGGCCCAGGTGAGAAGTCAAGACAAAAGTAGCCTGTTACACTCTGGTGGCAGAAGAACAGGACTAAGAGAGAGAGAGGTGAAAATTAGCACTTGAAGGAAACCTATTGGTTGAAAGACTGGAAACCTCACCCACCAGGGCTGCCATGTAACAAAGCACGTGCAGAAAAAGCTTACAGAAGTTCACAGATGACCCAAGAAGGTATTGATATATTGGACATGGGCACCATGGGCTCTGTTTCTACCATTATCCAATGGGATAGTGTCTCTATCCCATTTTTGTTCTGGAATACAAGAACCTAGACATCCCAGTGTGTACCCACTGAACTCTGACATCTGCCTGGAACAGTCTCACCTGAGGGTCTTAGGACCTCCTTCAGGGGAAGGTCATCATGTTCTTCCTGAACTTGCTGTTCCTAGATACTCCCTCCCCCCTCATGCTGTATTTTGTAGTGGTTTGAACCCAGTGGGTATAGTTCATCATCTCATATGCAAGCCTCGTATAACCCAATGCATCTTCCCCAGAAGGACCCAGGGACAGGATCCCCTTTGTGTATCAATACCATGACCTTCTTCTAGTGCATATTCTGTTTTATTTTATGGACATCAACAACCCTGCCAACTAGTAGTGGCAGCATCTTGGCTTAGCCCAGCAGGGAGCTGGCACACTGTAGCTCACCTTTAACAAGTGTTAAATATCTTTAGTTGTGCATTTCTCTACTGATCTCACCTTTTCCTCCAGGATGCAGGGGCTATTTAAAATGGTATTAAGAAGAACTTCTTGGGGCCTGGGGAAATGGCTCAATAGATAAAACACTTGCTGTACAGGCATGGGACTCAGAGTTTGGATCCTACCACCATGGAAATACTGAAGTCTTAGCAGCCTTCCTTTAATCCCAGCCTCCAGCAGGTGGAGTCAGGATTGCTCTGTCTCTGGTGCAGCTTGTGGAAGGAATGGGTTTATTTTGGTTTACAGACTTGAGGGGAAGCTCCATGATGGCAGACAGCATGAGAAGAGGGTGGCCATCACCTCCACCACAGCACTACAAACAGCGGCAAGAAGGGGTGCCAAACACTGGCAAGGGGAAGTTGGCTCTAACCCTCATAAGCCCACCCCAAATAACTCACCTCCAATAAGGTTCCAATTCTAAAACTGCCATCAGCTGGGGATCAAACATTCAGAGCACATTATGTTTATGGGGGACACCTGAATCAAACCACCACAATCCACTCCTGGCCTCCCCATAAACTGATAATCATACATGATGTAAAATACAATGCACTCAGATCAACTTTAAAAATTCCCATAGCTTTTCATCAATCCCGATGATGTTCAAGCATCCCATAATCTAAGTTCTTTCATCTGAGCTGTAATATCAAAAACAGAAAAAAGAATAATGGCACAGGATATTCATACTGCAAAACATGGCATTGGGCATAGCAAAAGCAAAGTGAACCAATACAAGATTTAAAACCAACAGGGCAAACATCAAACCCTGAGTCCAAGTCTGATAATTCTAACCAGTGAAGAGCCTTTGAACTTCCAATTCTGCCCCTCCAGCTAGGCTACTCACAGAACCAGAAAACTCCATTGGGTCCTGGCAGCTCTCCTTGACAACCATCCATAGTCCTGGCATTTCACTTGGTCTCCACTACAACCCATGGTTCATCATCATGGCTCTATTGGGCTTCCACACAGGTAATCCAACACACCTGCTTCACACTGCTCATGGCCATTTCCAAATAACAAAACCATGTTGCACATCCAATGACCCTCTCTTCTGCATTTGTTATCCTCCATAGTATCAGGTGGGCTACCACCTTGTCAATCCAGGGGGAACAGCTTCCTGTCATGGAGCTGCCCCTCAAGTCTATAAGCCAAAATAAACCCACTTCTTCCACAAGATGCTTTTGGTCAGGTTCTTTGTCACAGCAAGTAGAAGGTTGGCTACAGCAGCTTTGGTACCAGAGAGGGAGGGGATTATAATCAAAATACATTATGAATATTGTCAATAAAAAAAGTTTTTAAAAGGCTGGGTGTGGTGGCATATGCCTTTAATCTCAGCATGGGAAACTGAGGTAGAAGGATTACCATGAATTCAAGGCTAACCTGGGGCTATACAGTAAGTTCCAGGTTATTCCAGGATAAAGTAAGACCCTGCCTCAACAAATTATTTTTAAAGTTTTTTTTTAAAGATCCTGAGATATTGTAGCTTCAATGTTTCCAATCAGTGCAACACTTTTCATCCAATATTTTCAACGCTTTCTAAGTAGTTAATTCAAGAATTGAAAGATTTTAGAAGCCATTTTCCACAAACAGCTGTGCATTTAAACTATGGTTGGGCTCTGAGTTTTTAAGCACACCCTTCATGAAAATCAGCTCCATGAAGTTAACTTGCCTTTCTTTTGCCTTCCTCTTTGCATTGTGAGATAAAATACAGGACATCTGTTAAATTTTGAGTTTCAGAAAAAGAGCAAGAAATTTTTTCAATGTAAGTATGTTCCCAAATATTTTATTCCTGTTCCTCCCAAAGCATAGAACTACCAGTCTACAGAGAGTGTTGCCTGGTCCTAAGTTAGTCATTGCAGAAATAAGATCCATTTGGAAAAAATAGTCTACTTGAAGTTTTTCTTTAAAGACAGAGAAAGGCTGGGGAGACTGCTCAGCAGTTAAAGGCTCTTGCTTGCAAAGCCTACATCTGATGCATGTATCTAGAATTCACTTACAGTGGTAAGAGGCCCTGACATACCCATTCTCTCTCTCCTACTCTCTCTTTATCTGAAAATAAGTAAACAAAAATGTTTTTTAAAGAAAACCTGGAAGGTTTTCACTCTTTCTAAAACCCAAATTATTCTCATCTGGGGAGATGCTCAGTCTTTAAGGGGCATGTTTGCCGAGTCTGCTGGCCTGGGTTTAATTCCCCAGTATGTACATAAAGCCAGATGCACAAAGTGGCTCATGTATCTGGAGGTCATTTGCAATATAGCAAGAGGCCCTGGCATGATCTCTCTCTCTCTCTCTCTCCTCTCCTCTCCTCTCCTCTCCTTGCTAATAAATAAATAAAACCCAAAGTTCTGGGGCTAACATCACCTGAGCTTGATTCCCCAGGACCACGTAAACAGCTGGGTGTGGCCATGCACACACCAGTCCTTATGGAGCTGGGGGTGGGGGTGGGGAAGCAGAGACTGGAGAATCATGCTGATGGATGGCCCAGGGACCTGGGGGACAGGACAGGACATGATGATGGCAGAAATCACAATCTGGGTTGAGTCTCAAGGTAACAGGGAGATGAGTTAAAAAAAAAAAGAGGGTGAGGACAAAGGATATTCTCCTCTAGACTCCACTTATACACTTATACACACATCACACAAACTCTACAAAATTTCAGTAAGTTTAGTTTAAAGACCTAATCGAATTGGTTTTTATTAATAATCTGCAAGTTCAGTGGCATCCCATCTCTGAAATCTAGAAGGTTCTCTGCTGAGCGAGAGCAACTGGATTCTGTAAGGTCAGGTTTCTTGAGCAGAAATAAGACAACACAACATGAAAAAGTGGTTGGTTAACTCGAGATGACCTTGGTCTCTGAGTTCAAGTCCTCACAGGAAATTCCCTGACCATGGCTGGCTCAAACTAGCCTGTGTGGGATTTGACTACTATCTCTCCCTCAATGTCTTGGAAAGTCAGATAAACAAACTTCCTTTAGGTTTGGTGACATGGAACTTTGACGTGATTGATCACTTTTTGGTTTTGTCTTTGGAGGCTTGGGACAGTCTGAAACAATGGCTTCCTATCCGTTCTCATTAACAGCTCTGTGAGGCCATGTGGGGGCCAGAGAACGGTGACAAAGACCTCAAAGACACCCTGACATGGTCACTGTCTGCTGCCCTGTCTGGTGTGGATGGGAAGGAGGATGTAGGCTCCTGGGGCAGGAGTCTGGCAGATAAGCAGTGGCCAGGGAAATGGATGGGAGGCAGGAGGAAAAGAGCCATCTGAGTGATCCTCCTGGGAGCCAAGTTCCTAATCCACAAAGCTCTTTACTTGCCTGGCTTCTTGAACTGTGATGGGAAGGGCTGCACTTTGCACTAGTGTATGTGAGGCCTAGGGAGGAGCAGCCCACAGATTCACAGGCATTCAGGACAGAAGTGACCCCAAGGAGGAGGAAGGCTCCTGGGAATATCAGAGGCACTGGGGAGGGACATGAGTACGGCCACCATCAGGATTTTAGGAGTTCCCTCAAACCTCTTGTCACATAAAACCAAGAATCTTACTTTATGTCACCGAAAAGAATTTCAGGATGGGTCAAAGTATGAAGTAAAGATGGAGTTTATTAGGAAAAGTTTTTTAAATATTTTATCTCTTTTATTTGTAAGCAGAGAGAGAGAGAGAAAGAGAAAGAGAGAGAGAGAGAGAGAGAGAGAGAATATGGGTGTGCCATGGCCTCTAACCACTACAACCAAATTCCAGATGCATTCACCACTTTGTGCATCTGGCTTTACATGGGAACAGGGGAATCAAACCTGGTCATTAGGCTTTGCAAGCAAATGCCTTAACTGCTGAGCCATCTCTCCAGCCTGGAAAAGGTTTTAATATAGATGTAGTCACAGGCATGGAGACAGACACAGCAATATATTTAGGGAAAAGGTTTTGTTTTTTTTAAGTGGGGTATGGGCTTCTCTAGAGAGATAATTGCATTATGTGCCTAAAAATATATTCATAGATAGATATAGGTATATGTGTGCTGTAGGTATAGATATACATAACTATATGTCTATATACATATATTTGATTTTGGTGGATTTAGATGTTACGGTGCTCAAAACGTTTAAAAGATTGGGTAAAAACGTCTTGGTAAGCCACGCATGGTGGCTCACATCTATAATCCCAGCACTTGGGAGGCTGAGGTAGGATGATTACAAATTTGAGGCCAGCCTCAAACATAGAAGTGTTACATAATATTCATGAGAGGATGAAGCCATTGTGTTCTTATAGAAGCAGCTTCTGGAAGGAAAAGGATTGTTTTCAAGCTCCCAGGTTGGAGGGGAGGCTTTATCATGTGGAGACAGCTCACACATAGAGAGAAAAGCAAGAGCAAGCTAGCTCTCAAGTGACTAAGAAACTCCAGCTCTGCCCCTAGCAACACACCTCCTCCAGCAAAGCTCCACCTCCCTCAGATTCCACCAGTTAGGGAGCAAGCAGGAGGCTTAGTCACAAATACATGAGGCTCTGGGGGACATTTGACATTCCAAGCACCACAGAGGCCGTTGTATCATACTGAGTTACTACTATACCTCAAAAGGACAAGCCAAAATGGAGCCATTCATGCTAAAGTTCATGTGACCAAACTGACGGAAGTGAGATCCTGTCTCAAAGGAAAAAAAAAGATTGATTTTTATTGAAAGAATTTTCTTTAATAAATGAGATTATAAGGTGGTTTATGAAGTGTAGTGTCGAGCTTTACAGGCTGATCAGATAAAAACAGGTCAAAGGAATTCTTACCATGCACAGGTCACAAAGAGGTCAAGTCATGCTGACTATAAGCATGATTCATCATCTTCTTTGTGAGACTTTTTTTTCAGTACAGTCCTTGATTATCAGTCAGTGAGCGAAAAGCCAGATTGCAGGGTGAGGGACTTCTTTCTCCATCTTTCTGTCCTGCTCAGCATCTTGCAGGAATGATGGAAATATAAGAAGTCTCCTCGGACACCTGGGTGCACTGCCAGAGTCCACAGAGAGAGCTCTGTGTTTGGTACCCATTTGCCTCCATCCAAAGCTTGCACAGCTGGCTACCGGCTGTGTGAGCTGAAACAGTGACCTCTCCATCCTTGGACTCTACATCTTTAATAAGACAATGTGGGCACCATCATGCAGGGGTTCTGTGAGAGTTCCATGAGGCATGCGGAGGGGGGGGTGATGTGCCCAGGATCCATGGAGGTGATGTGGCCAGGGCTCATGGGGGTTATGAGCCCAGAGTCCATGGGGGTGATGTGCCCAGGGACCATGGGGATAATGTGCCCAGGGTCCATGGGAGTGATGTGCCCATGGTCAATGGGGGTGATGTTCCCAGGGTCCTTGGGGGTGATGTGTCCAGGGCCCATGGGGGG
>PVHP010021118.1:0-28784 GCA_004024765.1 Zapus hudsonius
AACAATAGTGATATAAGCAGGGATTGTTTGAACACTTCTTGTTTCTGCCACAAATGAGTTCCTAAAGATAAGAGGCAAGCACAGCAAAAAACAGAAAACATCTTAAGAATTCACTGAAGTAAATGAAATAAATGGAAAACATATGTGGCCGATTTAATGAATGAAAGTTTAATGTCCGGTTGTATAATTAATGTAGCATTTATGATAACTATGATCCTAATAGTTAATATAGCTACTGATAAAAGAGGACTTATCATGTGTTCCCTTGCATATCCCACCCAACCCTGACCAAGAAAGTAGGCAGTAATATCATCCCCAAAGTACATATGAAATCAAGTTACAGAGATGCTAACAAAGTTACCCTTAGGTGATGCATCTAGTAAGTAGACAAGCTAGAGACACATTCTAAACTCTTAATTCTAAAACATATTTACAAGGACTAGTCTTGACCACCTTCCACTGTAGAAAGAGAAGGAAATGTCAGGGGGATGTTCTCAGGTCTCTAAAGTTGTCTTTGATATTTTATTTCTAATTTATTTTCTTATAAGAATATAGTCACTCTTAATAAAAGTGATACTGTGGATGAAATTTTTCCAAATAAATAGTGGTGTTCAACTGCCAACCCACGCCTGCTGTGTAGAGTCACAGATGAGTTTGTCCTGATAATCATACTAACAGGAATAACTACTTCCATCAAATCTGCATAAGAGATAGGAAGGCTTGAAGAAACGTGTATTGGGTTATTTGAAGGATGGAAAGGTACCTCATGACATTCTGAGTTGTGAGTGTGGAGGTTTGAGGGGTTCCAGTCGAGATAAGTCATAAGAAAACTGAGGAAATCACAGGCTCGCAACAGCTCATATGCGATAAATGCTACAAACTTAAACCCAGCAACCATTCTGCATGTGTGTTGCTGGTGGAAATGTATGTTGTCTGACCAAAATACCCTGCATCTTATTAATATAATCATAATTCTCCTGGCATTGTTTAAAGTTCATGTATAGGAGTATTTACTTAGACAAAAAGGACTTCTTACTTTCTTTTTATAATTTATAAGATGTGCATGTGTTTGCCAAGCTTCTTCACCTTCCATTTCATTGAAAGCTTGAGAGTCTCTCTCTCTCTCTCTCTCTCTCTCTCTCTCTCTCTCTCTCTCTCTCTCTCTCTCTCTCTCTCTCTCTCTCTCTCTCTTCTCTGTGCTTGCCACCAGATCCTCAGCATCTGAGAAATTCTCCTGTTTCCATCTCTTATCTCACCACTGTGCTGATATGTCAGAAATCCCCCACTGTGCTTGCCTCTTTATGTAGGTTTTTAGGATCAAGTCAGGCACTTAGGCTTGAGTAGCAAGCATGTTATCCTCTGACTCATCTTCTCACCCCTGTTTCACACATACTTGAGACAAATAGCCATGGTAATGGAGAGGATGGTGGAAAACTATCCGCCACAATAAATAATTTTCATTTGCCTGGCAGCCAAAAGTCATTACTAAAGGAGTGGGTATAAAAAAAAGAAAAGGAAAAGGTAAAGGAATAATCAAATAGACTGAGTTATATTAGATTTACTCTTAAGGCGAGTCATATTTTGTAAGCTCTGTGGTGACTATGACATGCTTCCCCCACCACTCATTTAATCATCACTGCAAGTCATGAACTAAGAGATGAAGACATTTCTTAGACCAGTGTTCTCAATGTTTAACATGCACACGCAGCACTAAGAGATCTGCTAAGGGCACATTCTGATTTGGTGTGTCTGACATGAACTCCCTGGCTGTACTTTCTTAATCGGTTCCTAGACAGTCCAGGGATCATGCTTTGAGTAGCAGTGTCATTGAATATAGGGTGGTGGCTAGTTCAAAAAATAGAGCAAATGGATAAAACAGTTAAAACCTAAAATCAAGGTCATATTTGTAAGCATTTTGATGGTTATCTGAGTGCTATATGTAACAACATGTCATAGGGTAACC
This sequence comes from Zapus hudsonius, assembly GCA_004024765.1. NCBI lineage: Eukaryota > Metazoa > Chordata > Mammalia > Rodentia > Dipodidae > Zapus > Zapus hudsonius. Next base: position 1,964 of record PVHP010021118.1, read on the forward strand.
ACGTACACACACAGTGAAACATGTTAGTATGCATGTGAATATATTAAGAAAATATCTTCCTATAGCCTAGCAACCCCACATCTGTGTGCATAACCAAAGGATGTCAAATCAGTATCTTAAAGAGACATCACCATTCCTGCAATTGTTCTAGCATAATTCACAACACCCAAGATATGGAATCAAGCTAAATATCAACTGATGGGTTAATGGGTAAACGACATGTGAGTGCACCATGATTCTTTTTTCTTTAAAAAGATAAGACTATTGTCCCTCGCGTAATAACATGGATGATCCTAGAGTTACTATGCTGAGCAAAATAAGACAGACACAGGAGGACCTATACTGCCTCACATGTGCAATCTAGAAAAGGTGACTGCATAGAAACAGTGAGGAGATGGTGATGACCAGGAGCCAGCAGGTAGGAGAAACTGGGATGTACTAGTCAAAAGTGACTATCTTGCAGTGATATGTCCTGGACATCTATTATACAGTAAGCTGATTTAATAATATAGTATATTTTTGGATTCAGCTAAAATAATATATAATATTTTTGGTCTGGGTCTCATGTATCCAAGACTGGCCTCCCACTCACTATATAGCTGATGGTGATATTGAACTAACAATTCCTTTGTCTCTATTTCCCAAGTGCTGGGATTGCAAGAAATCTTCAGTATACCTAGTTTATGGGGTGCTGAGAATGGAACTATGGGCCACACATATACTAGGTAAATGCCATCTGAGATACAACCCCAACCAGAAAATAAATCCTAGCCTCACCACTGAAACAATCAATGTAACTATGTAAGATAATGGTATCTACATTAGCTTGATTATAGTCATCTTTTCATAATGTATACATTGTATACCTTGACTGTTGTAAGATTTATTCATCAATAATATCTCAATTTAGCTGGAGGGGATGATTTCTGATTCTTATTCTGTTGTAATTTTGGTTAATTGGTTAATTACTGGAAGAGAAATCAAAGCTGAGTTTTTTTTAAATATTTATTTTAGGGCACAGATTTGAAATTAGAGAATGTATCTTGTTTGAAGCTAAAAGACCTTATATTTACAATCAAACAGAAAAAAAATAAACTAAGGAAATAAAAGTCTTAATGCATTTGGCCCAAGTGAAACTTCAGGAAATCATAAGCAAAGCGAATGGATTCCTGAGGAAAATGTTGAGGTGAACAGTATCAAGCCCACATGTTGCTGCGTGATGATGAACTCATCACGTTGTAGGATGCTGACCTGCTGGCCCCCTCTTACCTTCCCTAACATATGGTCCTGTTCTGTGCTGCTTGCTCAAACCTCAATTCTCTAATCTCCAAGGATAGCATGGCCAATAAAGGAAGCAAGTAAAATCTAAAATGGTTTGATGGCAGCATTGTTGGTGTGGCGGGGGAGGGGAGTCATGTCATTCAAAATAGAAAATAGGAATAGGACCAAAAAGTCCAGGTTGGGGAGGGGGTGCTTCTAAGATTACCATTTTCCTGTAGTCTGAAATCACTGGGTTAGGTAGTCACTCTCATATATAGGTAATAGCCTCCTGGGTTTATAGAGAGGTAACTTCTAAAACTTCCCAAGGAAGAGAAAAGATTTGATCATGAGAAATACACTGAGAATGAAGCGAAACAAAGAGCAGTGATAGGTAATCCCGGTGGAGGAGATTCAATAAACAAGTCCCAAACAGCAACACCTATGATGGTTGTTACTTTGGCAAATATGGGAAACCAGTTATGCCAAATGTCTAGTCAAAGTTAGGAGAAGGTCAAAGATGGTCAGAAAGTGATCTAGACATTTGATGTACTAGGTTCTGCTACCACTTATTAAAGAAACACATTGAACCAGAGGCCTTTGGGTTTAGTAATCCTGTTTTTGCTTTAATGGTGATATTTGTAGAAGAACTTGAACTTAGCTTTTTTCATTTGCTTAGACTCTCAAAAATCACTACTTTCTCTTAGATCTCAGAACCTCTCTACCCTTTCCTCTGGTGCCCATGATAGACACAGCTTCTTTGATCACAGCATTGCTTACTACTGAGCATAGATATGGTCTCACATCCCAGGGTAGGGCCCACACCAATCCATGCAAATTTTCTTGGATGCAGTATCTCGCAGTATCTACCATTTCCCACCTCCTTTTCCTCTGGTGAAAAAACTTAGGCCCACATAAACTTGACTTTTGTAGTGATAAAAAGGTAGTGTTCAGTCCAGTATTGGATACTTATCATGATTTCCAATCCAGCTCTCTTCACATAACACTGTCTCCCACTTCTGTAAAGGTCATGATCTCCAGGGATATATATATCCACCACCTTCACAAGAAAACCTAGCAGTATCCCCAGCCAATTATACTTCCCCTCAGAGTGTCAAAGGTATGTCTGAATGACAAGCAGAATGAATCACATCTTGTTTGATATTTACAAGGCACCTAGTGTGTATCCTGTGCTCCATACTGTACAGATCACAATACACTCGGAAAGCTTTGGCTTTTCTGTCATCCCTAAGTAGACTACAAGGTTTTAAAATCCTGGGTCCAGGGATTACTCACATATCTCTAGATCTAGTGCATAACCTAGAATAAGTTTAGCATTTGTCAGAAATTATTTCTCTAGTAAATAAATCTGTACATAAATGAACAGATGAATATCTTACCATAGAATGAGTCAGAAAAAAAAGGAATAAATAGCACACCTGGGCACTAATATAGATAACTATTATTTAGGGAATTGGTTGATTTGGTATAATTCTAAAATCAAGATAGTTGTACCACACAAATTTAAAAAAAGTTCTTTAGGCTTGTCAATATTGCTCAGTGGTTAAGGTGCTTGCCTGCAAAGCCTGATGAACCAGGCTTGATTCCCTAGTACCCATATAAAGCTAGATGCACAAAGGGGCACACACATCTGGAGTTTATTTGTATTGGCTGAAGGTCTTGACATAGCCATTCTCTCTGTTTCTCTGTCTCTCCTTCTGTCTCTGTTTCTCTCTCTCTCCCTCTCTCTCTCCTTCTGTCTCTGTCTCTGTTTCTCTCTCTTCTCTGCTTGCAGATAAATATTAAAAAGTTCCTTATATACCATAAAGAGCATTACAGTCATTCATAGTCCAAATCATGACCATATACGTAGATTAAGACAAGAGTTGACAGCTCAAATGACAGATGAAATGAGCAACAATGTGCTGGTGGTATAAGAAATATTAAGTCATAAGCATACTAATAAATGGAAATGCTGAGCTGGAGAGATGGGTCAGTGGTTAAGGCACTTGCCTGCAAAGCCTGATGACCTGGGTTTGATTCCCCAGTACCCAATAAGCCAGATGCACAAAGTGGGGCATGCATATGGAGTTTGCAGTGGCTGGATGCCCTGGTATGTCCCTTTCTCTCTCTTTCTTTCTTTCTCTCTCTCTCTCTCTCTCTCTCTCTCTCTCTCCTATCATTCTCTGCTTGCAAATAAATAAATAAATATTTTAATACATGAAAATGCTACAAATTGGGTATTGAGGGAGGTGAACTCCTTCCTCAGCCAAAGAAAGCAGCTAGGGCTGGTTGTTACATGGTGTCTCCATTGTTGTCTGAGCCTCTAATATTTCAAAAACAGTTAGGTAGATTATATTATGTTATGAAATGCCAAGGGCCAATGAATAATACTGGGTTTCGGGTGGGACATAAAAGTTCTTTAAGACTATATTCATGATGACCAGGTTAAAGCACAAAGAAATCAATTATTGAAGGTCAAACAGCAAAGAGCCAGAATCCAAGCTGAGAGCCTATAACCTTCAGCACTACCTGGCACTGTTCCTCTGAGAAGTTTGGCCATTACAGGAACACACATGGCTTTTCTAGAAATTCACAGTATAAGGGAAGAATACCCGGACTTTTTTAGAATGGTTTATGACAGTATAGATTGATCAAAAACCTGCATTCAAATAAAAAAAAAATCCGACTAAAGTGCTTCTACAAATAATATATTAGTGGCTGAGTTCTTCATGCAGTTTGGGGTAGTAGAGTATAGGAAAGAAGTCAACAAATTAGTGTTAAAAGGCAAGCAGTATTAGAAAGTTAGCTGGTCTCATTAAATGATAAGGTGAAAGAAATGAACATATATGGTGACTTATGGAAAGAGTATACATGCAGGTATATCCATAAATGTCACACTTCATGATGACAAGGAATTTTTCTAGAAAAGCTATATTGAAGGCACTCTCATCAGCCATTCGGGTAGCAATGTTCTAATGACCCAATGGAAACAGAAGGAACATTAAGTAGAACTCAAGGAAATCTAAAATACAGCCTGAAAATGATTGTTATATAGTAAAAAAAATCATGAAACATTCATAACCTATTTCTTTTCGCCTAAAGACAAAACAAGAAGGGATGAGTGAAGTCCTGGGGTTGAAATTAATTTAAAGCTGCAGAAAATACCCATGTTTAGGGTAAGAATCCTTCTAATTCCAAAATATAAAAAACTAGCTTTATAGCAAGTGAGTCATTATAATAAGCCACAATGGGAAACTGAGGCTAGTGACCAATAAAGGCCTGGGGTTGGGAAATGGGGGTGTAGAACTGGGATGTCCGTTCTTCAGTTCACAACATCAATATCTTCTGGATCTTTACTTAATTCAGATATTTCTCTTATTTAACTTCAAATTTAATCCAGGCATAATTTTGAGTTCATAAAAATATGCATATATATATATACATATATATATATAGTCTGTTGCTGTGAGAGCCTGATGTTATGTTAATTGAAAAACGTGTTACATTCCTTTAGCAAGTATTTACATATTAATTAACTTTGGGAAGACTGCAAGTAGTTCACTCAGTAAAGATGTTAACAGTCTGCAAGTCTCTACTCCTACTCAACTCAGACAAGAAGTGCTTTAGACATAATATGACTATTAATTTTTCTTGGTTAAAACATTCTGAGGAATTTCCTACCCAAGAGACAGGAGGAGATTTCTGGCAGCTATTCTTATAGAAGGAAGGAATCCTTTTTAAAACACATAGAAAACACTGGTTTCTCTGCATCCCATGTTATTCTGGAGATAAGAAACAAAGGAAGGTTGCCTTATAAGTTTACTTCATGGAAAAGGCAGGGAGCCCAGGGAATAAGGAAGACAACTGAAAATAAGAGGCATGGAAAGGAGATTATGAAGTCATAAATAAAAAGAGGAGATTTATTATTGGGAGAAAAGAAAGCAAAAAGGAAATGGAAGGCCCAGAACATTGAGGAGAAACAGAGTGAAGGAGACATGATACAGGTGTCCATGTCTGTAAATAAATGTAAGAGTGACTGATTCATAGTGATTGAGATAGGATTTCACTCTGTATCTCTGTCCAGAACTCACTACGTATCCCCAGCTAGACTCAAGATCACAGCAGTTCTATAGCCTCAGCCCCTGAGTACTGATTTACAGCTGTGAGCCACTGTGCCCAGATAGTGTGACTGTAATGCGAACATTTTCACTGGCCACAGATAAGAGAACCTCTTAGTACAAATTAGCTTTGATAAGGTTACAGTTACTTTCCCATTGCTGAGACAGAACAATCTAACAAATGAAAGGGTCTATTTCAAGTTTATAGTTTTGAGGGGAGGAAAAGCACGTCACAAGCTGCCTCACAGCATCTGGGTAGAAATAGTCTTAGTGGGCTGAGTAGATGGCTCAGTGGTTAAAGATGCTTGCTTCCAAAGCCTGCCAACCAAGGTTCCATTCCCCAGTATACACATAAAGCCAGATGCAAAAAGTGGCACGTGTGTCTGGAGTTCCTGTGCAGCATCAAGAGGCTGTGGTGCACCCATTCTCCCTTTCTCTATCTCTGCTTATAAATAAATAAATGGAAATATTTTTCAAAAAGCCTTCAGACCATGTTCTTACCAAACTTAACCCTGGTGATATTATTCCTGGGTAAGAATTGCCTTTAGCAGGCTAGAACATTAACCTTGGACTCTGATGTGTCCAATGTGGCTGAGGGAAAGTCAGAACGGGAACATCGGGCATGTTTGTGTGGAAGAGGAGGCATTGGCACTGCACCTTTGAATGTTTAAACTCCATCACAGCTTTGGAGAAAAAAAAATGGTCAGGGCGCTTCCACAGACATGGGTAGACATTCTCTGCTCATTGGGCTTCTGGAAGCTTATTGATAAAGAGCCAAGCTTTCAGTCCTATGGGATGTGCTACATTAATCCAAGGATCAATGATATTCTCAAACTCAGATTATTTGCTAACATTATTAATCCCATTTCTGGTTCAGATAACTAATATTCATGTAAAACAAAACACAGAAGTCTCAGCAATACAATTTTGTTCAATCTTTGGTATAAGTTTTTGGATGAAACTGTTAATTTATAATAATAAATGAATTCTTGTTATTCCATGAAGGACAGAGCACAGTTCTGAGTTATTTCTTAGTTATCTATTACTATCTTCTCATCCTTTCTGTTATTCTTTAAATATTTTGACAATTTCATACATGTATATGATCATTTTGATCATATTCACCCCCATTACTTTCTCTTGCCCCCTTCCACTACCCAACTTATCCCAACCTCTCTCTTGAGCAGGTGAATAAAGTATCCAAGGCACAGTTGGAAAGTAAAAAATCAGGATTGGAAGCACACAGTTGTGTGCTTTTGTTACTATTTTAAGATCATTATTCTTTGCTCTCTCCATCACTAAATGTCTGTTCTATAAATTAATAAGTACATATACAAGGACCTAAGAGGCTCCATGAAATGGCATGAAATGAAGATGTGGAATTTTAAAACACAAACACACACACACACACAGTAAAAACATATAATGATGCTTAATTCTGAGCATACATAATTCTGTATCCATCTTGGTAAGAAGAAAGATGCAGACATGAAACTAACAAAAAGAATGGGAGAGAGAAAGTGAATAGTTCAATGTGGGGACACACACAAAATTCAGAAAACCTCTCTTGTGCTAGGATTGAATAATCTCCCTATAAATTTGCTTGAAGCTAATAAGTTTCCTAAGAGGAAACTGGATTTCAGGCAGAATTTACGAAATCCCAAGGAGAGTCATTATCAGCCTGCAGACAGCTGTGATATAGCGTCACTGATCACCTGCACTCAAGGCCCATGCTGGGGGTGGGGGTGGGGTTGAGGGAGGATAGAGAGGTCCCTTTGTTAAAATAAAGCAATCATTTCCAGCTTGATTAAAGAAAATATCATAGCATTATTAATCTATATCACAAGTCCCATATGTTGTAGAAGTACTGGTGAATCTTGCTTTGGGGAGCTGTTATTGATAGCAAATACTTACAAAAAGAGTATAAATAATGCTTTAATCATATATGGCTTACCCATATTCACTACAGATGTTTACTTTGCTACAGAATAGTCTCACATTACTTCATTACAACTGATCAGAATCCTTAATATCTCCTCGCTAAACTGCAACATAAGAAACTCAATTGAAAATATGCAGATACACATATTTTGCAGCTATATTCTAAATATTCTCTAGGCTCTATATTTAACACACACACACACACACACACACACACACACACACACACACACACACATAACCTGACCATGAGGTCTTGAGAATCATATTGACATAATGTATGGAAATATAGTCTTCCATAATGCCTTAAACCTAGAAGATGCCTGATCCTTTGGCAACTACACTTCTAGGGAACTAAGTGGGTAAAACATTTGTTGTGTAAGCAGGAGGACCTGAGTTAAATCCCCAGGATCCACAGTAAAATCTCAGGCTGGGAGGCACAGAGTTTTAAAAATCCCATTGTTGGGGAAGTGGAGCCACAGGATCCCAGGAGCTTGCTGGCCAGACAGTTTAGCCTAATCAGTGAGCTTTGGGCCAATGAGAGATCATATCACAAAAAGAGGTTGGTAACTTTCCTGAGGATAATGCCCAATGTTGTCCTCTGGCCTTCATAAGCACATATACACAAATTCATATGCAACCACCCACGCACATATGAACATGCACACTATAAACATGCAAAAAAATCAAAATATTCTGCATTATTTTGTGTATTTAATATATTTATAAAATAACTATAGTCGTATTTTAGTGTCCATTTTCCACAAGCAAGAAATAATTGCCCCACCCTAGGGCTATATAAAGGTGAAAGAATTCTCTCCTTGTTGCTCCTGCCTATTTGCTGTTCTGTGTGTGGGTGTTGGTGATGGATTTCTCTCTCTGCTTGGACCTGTGAAAGAGGACCAGCCTCTTTCACTTTTATGGGACTTCCCCTTGATCTGTAGCTTGAATAAAGCATTTCCTCCCATAAACTATGCCTGGTTTGAAGATTCATCCCAGCAACATGTGGCTGACTGCGACAAGAGGGAAAAAAACAAAAAAACAGCCTACAGTGTGTGGTGCTAATGTAAAGTGCCCCCTATAGTGTTGTGTTTTTGTGATTTAACCTAGTCTTTAATCCCTAGCTGGTAGATCTTTTGGGAAGTGGAAGCTGCCTAGAGGATGTGTGTCTTTGGGGAGGGATCTGGAGGTTTCTTCCAGCCCTACTGTGTGTCTCCTAGCTAGCTCACTCTTGCTGCCACTTCCCAGCTGATATGACAATGTGTGATGCCCTGTTGCCAATTCTGTCCTGCTTTCCCCCCAATGATGAAACTTTCCTTCAAAACAATAAGATACAATAAGTCTTTTGCTTCCATCAGATGCTTCTGGTCAGATGTTTTGTCCCCACCATGAGAAGCTGACTACAACACAGTTCTTTGTGAGTAGGAAGGTATGTTGGCAGGAGCTTAAGTCAGCTGGTCATATTCAGTCCAGCCTGAGGAAGCAGAGAGATGCCATTCAACCAGCTCTTTTCTTTATATTCAGTGCTGGCCCATGCGATGGTACCATCCACAGGAAGGTGGATCTTCCTACCTCAATTAATTTAACCAAGATAATCACTTATAGACATGTTGTTGAAGTTACCTTCTCAAAGCACCCAAACAAAGAAGATGATGGGAGGAAAGGTTTTAATTTTGGCTAGCAGTCCCGAGGGAAGGTTTAGGACAGCAGGGGAGCACACAGCAATGAGCAGAGCCTGGACATTGCCTCTGCCATAACAGGTGGAAGACAGCAGAAGGAGAGTGAGCCAATAAATGAACGCTGGCATAATAGGGGCAAATAACCATCAAGGTCTATCCTTATCAACACCCCTCCTCCAGCAAAGCTCCACCTCCCAAATTGTCACCAACTTGGGACCAAGCATTTAGAACACATGAGTTTATGGAAGACACCCACCTGATTCAAACCATCACACGTGTCCAGAGACTAATCTAATTTAAATAATCTCTCACAGGCTTGCCAGGAGGATCATTTCCTAAGTGATTCTGTTAAATTAGCAATCACTGTAAACATCATATCCTACCTCTGGGTCCTGACCTGTACCTAATTTATTTTTTTTTATCTCCTTGACTATTTTGGAATGGTATGGTACATTAATATCCACTTATCTATTGGTTTATGAGTATGATGTTTCTTCCATATTTAAATAAGAAACTTACAAAGTAGAATCTGATTAGATTACTTTCTATAGATAATACAGAAAGGCATTTGGCAAGTTGGAAAACTTTGTATAACAAGTACTATTTTACTTTTCCTTTCTCTGGGATTTGGAAAATGGCATATTCTAAGAAAGTGAAACTCACCATATTTCTAACAACTTTGATTAACTCTGTCAGAGCTATTGAGCAGTCCTTCTAAATTACAAAAACCAAAATCCTTTGACTCCATAGATCATTTGGTTTAGTCTTCCTTTCTTTTTCACTGCTTACAGGGTTTGAATTCTGCTGACTGTAGTATCCTTCTCTCCATAGTGACTGAAAAGTACTCTTTATTTAGAAACAGAGGCATCACAACATCTCTGAGACCTCCCTATGGGATCACAGACTAGTATCTGAAGACTATGTATGTTTCAAGAACGGGGGGGATGAGGCTTCAACTGCCCAGGACTGCTTTTTCTACCTTCTACATAGCCTATCCTCCTGTTACCTTACAACCTCCTCGCCCCACCCCCACAAACGCATGCTTCATATACACACACAGGCACAGTTAGTCTTCAGGACAATAAACTTTGTAACAAAGCACTGATAGCACATCCCATTTAAACTAACAGCCTTACCATGCGCTCTACCCTGGAGTATGCTGTTTTAATTAGGAAGATGGATTTGGGAGTTTATATGTTTGGTTGTGCTATAATTCCTGCCTTTACAGTAATTTTCTCCTGCTTTTCACACTATAATGTGCCATAAATCCTAGTTAGGCTGTTTCACTGGCCTGTTGCTAGTCAGAGTCAATATTTCAGGCCTTTTGTTGCCATGGTAACCTCCTGCCTTCACTGGAATATGATACAGTCTCCTGAGGAAATTGCTATGAACTTGATCATCACATGGATTTAGTCACCCTGATGCACCAATTCTTCCCCATCTCTCTCTCTCTGCCACCCACAGACTTCTCTATGTTCTCACTCTTATGCACTTGGCCATCACGGGCATGGATACTTGCCAACGTGGACAGTGAAGAGGGGAAAAGCAAACGAATCATGGGAAGCATCTCCCTTGCAAAGGGAAGCTGGGAAAGAGAGTAAACAGATATGCATCATACAGCTTTGTTCTATCCACCCTTTGTTCTTCCTACTTTCTTTATAGATCCTCACTCCCATAAGCCCTTCATACATTTTTAAACTACAGACTGGTTCTTCCCAAGTTTAACCACAATGGAAGCTTCTAGTTGAAATCCATTGCCCCTTCACTTTCATTAGATGAACTCGAAGCCTTTCCAGAAGACGTCTAGATGGCTGTCTATCACCTCCTATTTTCACAGCTCTCTTTGAAAGTGAAGAAATGGGAAAAATATGTAATAAATATGCTTGGAAAAATCATGCACTCACTGCCTCATTTTCCTTATCTATAAATTAGCAATATTACCCATTCCAAGGGAACCCTGTAGAGCTGAAACCAAGGTGGGAGAACGGTTCTGAAGGAAGACAATAAAGGAACATCTCTAATACATTCAAATAATTTACTATAAAACTGTACTTCCCTGTTCTCTACACTGGCCTTTCAGTGCAAGATTTGAATAAAATTGAGAGGAGGAGACTAGAGGGAGACTTTATTCCATTATTCCCATAACCATTCTTTTTTTTAATGAAGGTGTTCTTTTTTTAGTTTATTTATTCATTTTCAAGCAGAGAGACAGACATATAAAGAGAGATAGAGAGAGAGAGACAGAGAGAGAGAACAAGGGCCAACACCTTGTGGGTCTGGCTTATATGGGTCCTGGGGAATTGAACCTGGGCCTTAAGCACTGGAGGCAAGTGCCTTAACTGCTGAGCCATCTCTCCAGCCCCCCATCACCATTCTTTTGAACCACCTAGTGTCAGGTTTACATCTGGTCTTACCTTGAGGCACAGCAATGTCTATCAAGTATGTGGAGCCCATGTTGTACCACACGTTGTACCTGGAGCAATTCTTAGATCTCTACTTAGTGGTCACTTGAAGATGGGGATCAAAGTTATTCCAGAACAGACAATGGCTTTCAAAACAGCATCAAGTTCTCTCACGTAACCATAGACTGTCACACATGGACAGCAAAACAGTTGCCCAAATAGGAGCAGCTTGGTCCTTCTCTCCATGTAAGAATGAGAACACAGGTCACTGTGTACATCTTCTGTGCCATATCTCAGTGAAAGTGGATGCTTTTGTAACAGAAGTAGAAAAAGCAGATCATGTGAGTGACAGGAGAGTCTGTTTGCAGATTTATATTCCAATGAGGAGCATACTCTCTCTTCTTTTCCTTCCTGGCACCAAGCCAACTTTTCCCAAGGTTTTTATTTGCCCCTAATCTTTGGGGATGCCCTTAATCATGTGAAACTTTCACATATCTTTGGAAGAAGCATGCTCCAATCCCTGACCTAAAATAAAAGAGGGCCTGATTTGTATTCATTCACATAATGTCCATTCACAAGTAATGACTTTGGACAACCCGTTTTTTCCCTTTTCTGGACCCCAGATTCCTCATTTCTAAACCAAGGAAGAGTTAGAAAAGACAAAAGAAAGAAATACTCCAATGTATCATGTGACTCCCACCATTCATGGTTTTCTAGCTAATTCCTATGGTGGTTATCTCCTAAGCAAATGAAGTCAAGAATCCAATGATGTGTGGTTTTTCTGGCATCCTGATGCCATTACAATTCCTAGTTTACAGGCTCTAAGTACTCACTGTATTTTTTCCCACATGTCTTGTGAGAGAATGTTTTGCTTATATTTTATGGTAGTATTTACTGCATATTAACCATTTACTTTAATCAGTTTTAAAATTAATTCTCTGGATATCTTTCTGTAATGAAACTTCATGAGGTTCTAAACATAGTCATTCAATTGACAATATTTTATAAATAATTAACTGAGTGAATAAGTAAATAAGTGAATGAGTACATGCATGAATTAACAACCATTTTGAAGCCTTTCGAACAACTCCTTTTGTGTGAACTTTTATCTTTAAAATGTTGGCAAATAGCCAAAACATTTGAACAAAACCAAATGAGACATTCTGCCCAATACTTCATCTGACTGAGTTGAAGGGGATTATTTCCTTGTCTTCTATAAAATTTCATCCTCATTTAAAATCTACAAGCTGATTAATATTACTTATGCTAATTCACACCACTAATACGGTCCCTCTAAAACTCTGATAGACATATTATATAAAGTTTCGATATCAATTATATGATTTTTTAACAGCAGAAAAAGAAGCTGTGTATCTTTCAGGAGCTGGAAAGATACATTTTATGATAAATACACACAGGCTTGCACATGTATAAGTTTAAACATGTTCTAGCACCGTGCTTGTTTCAGAGTTGGCATATGTAACTGTTGGATGAATAAAAAAGTAATGTAATGCAAAAATGAAGGAGTGAAACATGTTAGAGTTATTAACAGCTGCATCAATTATTATTTTTTCCTTGCCAGAAAAGCCAACAATCATTTTTTTAATATTTTATTCATTTTCAAGCAGAGAGATACAGAGAGAGAGAGAGAGAGAGAGAGAGAGAGAGAGAGAGAAAGAATAAGAGTACCAGGGCCACCACCTTGTGGGTCTGGCTTATGTGGGTCCTGGGGAATTGAACCCAGGGCCTTAGGCACTGGAGGCAAGTGCCTTAACCGCTGAGCCATCTCTCCAGCCCAACAACAATCATTTTTATATGCTTCAATATTCAAAATAATCAGGACCTTTGGATGAGTGAATTGTGTAGGAAGGAGGACTTGAGTTTGCAACACAGGCAGCTCCTGAGCAAGCCCCTGCACATTTCTGGGCAGCAAACTTCCCGATACTGCTGTTGTCAGGGTCAAGTGAGCAGCCTGATTAGATGCACTGGGAAACCTTCATCATCATAAAAGGAACAGAAGCTATTTTCTGTAAGAGAGGAGGAGTTCCTAGGAAAATTGTAAGTTACCTGTACATCTGTGTTTCTCAACACACTGTACATGTCCAAATCTTTTAGGAGTCCCATTAAAACCATTTTCTGGACCCACGAGAGTTCCTGAGGCAAAAAGTAGAGAATCTGTGTTTCTAACAAGTTCCCAGATAAGACTGATGCTGGCTGTCTTGAGATCAAACTTTGATTCCCATTGTTCTAAATTTAGGGCTAGAATGCTAACATAAATAGATTATTTGGGCCAAAGATAAGTGATGAGCCATGCTTAGGAGAAACAAGAGGGTATCTAACCTCCTTCAAGTCATTCATATTCAAATGTATTTAGAACATTTTACCAAACAAAACATGTCCATAGGTAGGATTTTGCCAGTCATAAGATCTTTGTGAATCCTTCATGTGTGTGAGGAATTAGACACTAGATTCTTAGAGGTCACCTATTCTGTCTGCAAATTCCTGCACCTCGCTGATTCAGGATAGCTGTGAGTGGGACACTGGAAGTGCTCCAGCCTATATAATGCAGTGGCTAATTCAGGAGCTCTCTTCACCATGAAATATGTTCAGTGACTATCTCTAACCATGCTCATCACTCAGAAAACCGAAGAAAGAAAAGGAGGATGTAGGGTGTATAAACTTAAGTATAGTCAAGTTTAAAATAGCCACTTTCCATATTCAAGGGGATGAGAGATTTAGTAAAGATAATACATTCTATTTCTTTGATTTTTTTCTAAAAGATAGCAAAAGATAATATATGCATGGCAAACAAAGATATAGCATATACACTTGGTAGGATGGATCCATTTTAGCTTCAAACAGGATCATTACACATGTTTGGGATGAGGTCAAAATTATAAGGTGACAGATGTATATTGTGCTTTTACTACCAGTATGTATAAATTCAGCATGCAGGCAAGATTTCAGAACTGATTTGGTTTAATCCCCCAACTCTAGCCCATAAATTAATTAAACTTTCTCTGTTGTTTTGAAGCTATGTAGTTGGAAGAATAATACTCGCTACAGAAGCTGGTGCAAAGATATTAAGTAAATAAAAGTCATAGGCATGACTTGACACATGGTAGATTGTAATTTTATTGCTATTTTGGATTCTAAGTATATGATACAATATAATAATGGTAATATTTATGATCAAGTAGTCTTCCTTGAGACTAAACAAGTATGCCAACACTCCTGCTCTGAAAATCTGTGGACTACCTTGTACATAACTCATAAAATAAGCTTCTGAAAGATTTTTAAGAAGCTAAAGGACTATTCCATCATGACTAGACAATGAAACCTTCCTTAAAAATATAATCCTTGCAAGTATTATTATTTAAAATGATGTCACACTGGATGAAGTTAGGCCCTAGAGATACAATCAGTGATCTTTATTTGAAAGCCATTAAAAGACATATACACACAGAGAGAAGAAGGGCACATGACCACTGAGAAAGAGATTGGGCAGATAGGGCTGCAAACAAAAGACCACCAATGGCAACCACCAGAAGCTAGACAGAAGAAAGGAGGGATTATTCTTTATATCCCTTAGAGGAAGCAAAGCCCTACCAACACTGTGAACGCAATCTTCTAGTGTCTAGAACTGAGAGCCTACATCTCTGTTAGCCTAAACTAGTATATTGGGCAACATGTCACAACAACCATAGCCAATTACAACAAGTAATTACAGTGGAAATCGCCTGCCTTACTCCTAACATTGAGCAAAATAATCTTCATAACGTAGGTTCTCAATATTTATCTTATGAGTCTACAGTATGGAGGCTCTTGAGTTAATGAGGGTTTACATCATTTCTTCCACCTAATGGGTTGGACTCTTGCTTTCCACTATGCTGTTGGCAGAACCCTGTGAAGAGAGACTATAACTCATCATCCTCCAATATTCTCAATGCCTGGCCTAGTAATAGATATTTCATCAATGTTCAATAAACACTGATTTAATGTATATAGACCACAAAAAGTTAAAACATTCTGAATGTATCGTTTGCCTGTAGCTAGGAAAGGAAACACTTTAAGGAAGCTTTCAGGCATACTGTGAATATCTTTGAGAAGTGTGTGAAATAAGTGTCAGCCATGAATGAAAACGTATGGAAGTATTTTCCATCATGAAATAATTTGGCTTCCATAGCTGGCGAGAAGCCTAGAGAACTCAAAATACTATGAGAATGAATATTAGGAGGGTGACAAACAGGAAATGAAACTGGTGGTTAGGGTTTTGCTTGGGCTTTAAAATACTGTTCAACATAGACTCATGTGTTGTGTTTAAAGCTCGTACCTGATGTCTAACTGGTGGAGTCTTTTCAAGGTGGAGCTTTGCTGGAGAAGATAAAGTTACTGGGGTATGTGTCTTTGGATTTTATAGTCTAGCCTTGCTTGCCAGTGATAGCTAGCTAACTCTTGCTGCTTTCTCTAAGCTGATGTGTAAAGATAAAATGCCCTGACTGATCTGCTATGTTTCCCCACCCACAATGAAGCTTCTTTTTGAAACTGAACACCAAAAGAAACCCTTTCCTTCCCTCAGCTGCTTCGTGCTGTGTTTTTCCTAGCAATGAAATGGTAACTGCTACAGTAAGTTAGCTTCAGAGATCCTTACACATGACTAGTACATTTGAATGCTGAAATATCATCAAAGTATGAGAAAAGGTGAGGCATAATTATTTCCTCTGGTTTGGAAGATCCATACACATTATGGAGTTATGAAAGACATTAGCTCCTTAGTGGCATGTGAAGTCATTTGGGAGTTACTTTCTTTGAAGATCTTTAAGACACTAAGTTTGAGGACTAAAGCCCAGATCATCTTGAAATCCTTTGACACATGCTACTTTGGAAAGCAAAATTTCATCTGGACATGTTGGCACATACCTTTAAACTCAGCACATGTGAGGCTGGTGCAGGAGGACCTTGTGTTTGAGGTCAGCTTGGGTTCCATAATGAGTTTAAGATCAGCCTGGGCTAGATAGTGAAATCTTGTCAAAAACACTGATTTTTTAGTAAATAAGCAAATAAATAAGATATCAACAAATAAGTAAAAATTTAACTATATAAATGTTTAGAGGTCAGAAATAATCCCAATTTTATCAAAAATCCAAGAGTTTTGTAAGAAACATGACTTTAAAGTCTTGGTAATATTTTGAAGAACTCACACTCTATCTCACTCTTTCTGATTTTCTACTGGGAAAAACAGGTGGGTTTCTCTATTCCTTTACCTCATCAAGATGTGGAGATTTGGACAGTGGGTTAAGTTTCCTAGGTAATAGGTGAAGTCACGATTTGAGCTCACAGGGTTCCAGGTTTGAAATCACTCATTCCCGGTCACTCTCTCAGTTCCTTCTTCAGTTAAACCATCTTGCAAAGTACTTCCAAATAGGGTATTGTAAGAGGCTTGCAGACTTGCATAATTGATTAAAAACTAAAAGGAGGTTGGCTCCTCTTTTGGTTTATGGCCTAGCCCTGGAAATGTCACAAGATACAAACCTGATTGCAGATAGTGACAGACCCAAAGGACACCATGAGACCCTCCTGGGTACACTGAGCTTGTCTCACTCATTTGAAGTGGAGAGAGAATGGCAGGAAGGGACAGTTCACAGAGAGCTCTGAAGACAGGGCTTCCTGTCACTTTAGCATCTATCTCTACTTTGATGTATGTGGAAAC
Source organism: Zapus hudsonius (assembly GCA_004024765.1). Lineage (NCBI taxonomy): Eukaryota > Metazoa > Chordata > Mammalia > Rodentia > Dipodidae > Zapus > Zapus hudsonius. The sequence continues at coordinate 19,074 of PVHP010021118.1, forward strand.
TGCTGGAAGCCACTGGAATAGAAGGGGAGAAAAAAAAGCATTGTTCACAATCCTTTCTCCAGACTGAATCTGTAAACTGAAATGTGACTTGTAAATCAGCCTGCTGACCTCCTAAGCAAGCACAGACCCTCATTAAGCAAGGGATGTCTGAGAGGCTGTTTGGGCAGCTCATTTGGATTCCATGTAAATCTACAGTTTGACTGGCCCTGATATCAGCCAGTGACTTCTAGCTAAGGATGTCCTGACTACTGTCAATATGCCTCCATAGAAGACATGAAGTCCAGGCCCTCATCAGTCATAGGTTGCAAAGCATACTACATATTCTCCTCCACACTCTCCCCTGGTCACTCCTCCCCTCATGTGAAGAATAAACTCTAGTATTTATGAAATGAATGGATTCCAGGATTTGAACAACATCTCCTCCCTAAGATAAAGAAAGTCATTATAGAGGCAAAGGAGATAGCACTTTCTATACAAGAGTAAGAAATCCGAGTTTGGATCCCCAGAAAGCAAATAAAGATGAAGACAGTCAGTAGCACACTCTTAGATTCTGACCATGCCTATGTGGAGATGGGAGGAAGAGACAGAAGAATTCCTGGAAGCCCACACATGAGCTAAACTGAGGAACATATGATGAACAGCCAACTTTGCCTCTAACAAGGCTGAGGGCTGAGGAGCAATACCTCAGGTTGTCTTCTGATCTCCATGTGTGTGCTGTGATATGTGCACACCCACACTCACACCCATACATATGCACACATCATAGACACCACACACACACAAAAAATAAATAAGTCAAAAGGAGGACATTGTAAGATAATTATGTCCAGGGACTAAACATACCTTACGACTGTCACTTTATAACTTGGGGATTATTCATGTTTTTATTAAATTATTTCTGAAGACAATATTGAACTATGAAGTTCACATTTAGGGGAAACATGAACAGTGCCTCATTCATAAACACGCATTCAAGTTCCCTAGTTTGCTAGTCATTACAGTTGATTTGGACATTCAAGTGTTCATTCATTCAAATCAAGAAACTTTTTAAATACCAACCAACAAGGATGATTAAGATTTGCATCTTGGTGCCAACTATCTTACAATTTAAAATCACACACACACTTGTAACTCATTATATGAGATATGAATCAAGGCAGAGGTGAGTGGATGGATAAAAAGAATGGGATAGATTATTCAGGGTCAAGGATTAATTTCTGGAGGCATTCCATGAACTTCACATTTAACCACAAGACAATATGTAGCTGAAAACCATGGAGACCTAAGAAAATAATGGTACAAAGAAGACACCTCTCCATCCAAATTCACCTATTTGAATTATGCTATGTTCTAATGGCACCTTCCTCTTACAATACTGAGAGAGCCACCTTCGGACTGCCTAACAGCTCTCTTCCCAAAGAAACCAGCTGTCTCTTCCTTTTGCATTACGGTAGGAGATCAGAAAATGGATTTCAATTTAATTTCCAGAAAACAGGGTTTCTTTTTTCAATAGGCAAACAAAAGTAGCACCTTGACCAATGGGCCATAATAGGATGATCATTGTTTTTCAGATATGTAGTAGTGGGAAATCATGCTGTTTTAAAATATAATTACATTCCTTTTCCCTTTGACATGGATGATTGTTGCTCATGTTTTATTTGTGTTAATTAAGTGAGGCAATTGAAAGGTTTCACATAGAATGGTCCCTAATATTTTCACGCCAGGAAGCGAATAAACTGTTCATCTAGCCTCCTCCCTTTCCTTAGCTGCACATCTGGGTAATCTAACATCCACCATTCTCGTCTCTCTCCAAGCATTGTCCTGAGCAGTATGATCATTCAAGAAAACTTCTATTAACTCAGGGACAGTCTGGGCGTATTAAATTAGAGTTAAGGGCAGGTAAGACTCAGGTTTTTAAAAAAACTCTCTGTGATTCTTATAATCAAAGAAGAAAACATTTGTTCTACCCCAAATCCAGGAGTTACAGGCATATGGTTATCAAAATAAATGTATCTTATATATTTAATAGATGCTAGTAAATTTACAAATAATCATATAAGGAACACATATGGATTTTGATCATATAAATATTGCCCAATTGTTCTATATGTGAATATGTATAGCATCACAGATATCTTCTGTAATTTAAAATGTTTAGAAAGACTATAATTATTAATATATTAAGATAATGAAGTATACAGGAGAGACAGTATTATGCAATAAACCAAATTTTATAATACATTCCAGTATGAATATATATCCATGCAAAACATGCATATACACATTGCTTACATGTATGTGTGGATTTATTTGTACATATATTTGAGCAAGCGCATACAATCCTTTAAGATCTTTCTTTTGTGATATCACTTTTCTCACATTGTTTATGGATAAAAACTAAATCCTTTGTTCAGATGTAAAATTTGAATGACAAATGAAATTTTATTGTTTTATATTCATACCCTGCATTTTTAAATATAACCACATGACATAAAGCAGCCTTCCCCAGACTGAACTGAAAATGATTTTTTACTTGCTGTTTTTATTTTCTTATGTTGGTATACCAAGAAATGGGTTTCATCATGCAAACAGTTTTTGACAGAATATTAAACTTTGAAATATGAAACCTTGAAATGACATACATTTGCCTTAGGAACACATTTCAAGAGAAGGTGCAGCTGTTTCTCGAACCTTCCCCCTTTATGCAAAAAGTAACACAGAAATTCTCAAGGTTTTTGTCTTATGTTTCTCTGCTACATTGTGATGGAAACTCTAAGTGTTTTCAGCAATTTATGAGACTGCATGTACCACCCAGAAGCCAGGTTATGAGTCCCAGGTTAGGACCCTTACAGAAAGATAAAGATGACTCAAAAGGACATATTTAATACTTTTCCCAAAGAAATTAGCACAATGCTTTACACAGGATGGGTATTCAAAGAACCTCTTAACTGGCTCCTTTTGTAGCTTTTCAATAGTGGCTGCCAGCAGATGAGATTGAAGTGAATGCTAAATTCTATGATAAGCACCGAATAATAGGAGCCCATGAATTTATAGTACCGGTAGCATGGCTAGACACTGAGGCATCGGGAAGAATGTGGGCTCTTGAGCCAGACAGCACTGCATTTATGTTTCAGCCAAGCTATTTACCAGGTAAGTGACCTTGATTGAGCCAGTCAGTGTCGTCAATAAATCTCAGAGTCCTCATAAATAAAAGAGGAGCAATACAAATGTATAGATTTTGCATTGAACAATAAGTGCACAGTGAATGCATGTTCAAATATCCTGGAATACTTGAAAAATACTGATATTTGAGCCGGGCATGGTGGTGGACGCCTTTAATCCCAGCACTTGGGAGGCAGAGGTGGGAGGATCACAGTGAGTTTGAGGCCACCCTGAGACTACATAGTGAATTCTAGGTCAACCCAGGCTAGAGTGAGACCCTACCTCAAAAAATCAAAAACAACAAAAAATACTGATATTTACAATTAGGCAGACTGATGTTTATATTTTAAAAATATTAATGCCAAGTCCTTCTCCCTGTCTCCAGAGGCTTTAACTAGCCTGGTGGTTATCTTGCACACTGGGGACTTAAGCTGCTTCCCCAGTGGGTATGATATGAACCCCAGGTTAAAAATCACAGAGATAACTAATGTATGTAAATACCATCTCACTGGCTGGTTACTAATAAGCCCTCGGCAAATCCTATCTTAAGACTTTCTGGGTAAAAACCAGACTCTACCGTTTGTTAGCTGTGTGACCTGGAGCATTGTCTTCCTGTCCTCAGGACTTCACGATCTGAAGCTGAAAAATGGATGCAATAAGCATGCCTATCTAATGACATGAGGAATAAGAGCTATTCACGGTGGCATGTGTGTGCGTTTAAAGTCATTTAGCTGTTGTTGTCATTATTATTATTTCCACCTCCTCTCAATGGAATAGTGTCTGCTATGCACCAACCAACATAAATGATACCTTTCAGTCAAATTCCAAAAATACTTACGGTGTCTTTTATTGTTAAATTTCTCTATCTGCATGACCTATCTTACTGTTTGATTTCATAAGACATTATTATAAAGCCTTGCAAGGTGGCACAAATCTTTAATCCCAGCACTTGGGAGGCAGAGGTAGGAGAATTGCCATGAATTCAAGGGCAGCCTGGGAATACATAGTGAATTCCAGGTTAGTCTGGGTGAGAGTGAGGCCCTACCTCAAAAACAAGACAAAGCAAAAATCAAAACCAAAAGAATCACTATTATTCACATTACATCATAACTATTTGAAGTATCAAATTTAACCAAGCAATATATTTTAAGTGAAGTATTTCTGATTTTTATCCTATAGGAGCTTGTATAATTACAATACAAAAATAGATGATTTAAAAATATATACACTGACAAATTCTAGTAAAATTCTTGTATCTGGGTCAGTGCTGTTTGCTGGCTTGTACACAAGATATTGTCTAAAATTTAACTTTTTAAATCAATATATGCTTTTTATCATCCTGTTTTAACTTCTTAATAGTCTATTAAATTTGTTCTTCCTTATACATGACTTTGTAAAAAGCAGTCAATCTTGCCGAATCCATTACACACATAATAATGTTTATTGAGGGGTGTATTTTATCTCTGTCTTCTCTTTACTCAGGAGTGTCTGCCATGCCGCTGCCCTCATTTCTTCCTGTAAGCAGCAAGTCAAATATTCTGCTCTGATTTCTTGCCTTTCTCCTCATTTCTGGGACACAGCCTTCTGCATCTGTGTTTCCTGCTTTCAGTATAATTCTCTTTTAGAGTATGGTAATTTGCTGTGCTGTGATTACAATGTCTATCTGGATACACCAACAGCCTGCTAGCAGAGCCTCTATCCTCACACTACCCAGGATAGCAATTATCAGCCAGGTTCCTCATTACTTACTCCATGGGAAGATTACCTGCTGAGTGCTGAAGAAATCCCATTCTCTAGGAGGGAATAGGGAGTTTAGGGTTTTAAACCTTTTCCTCTGGGAGCAGGCAAAGCATGAAGCTAGCTTTTCCTAAAACCAGAAGGTAGGAAAAGCTGAGCTAGACAGATGTGTGCTGACATGTTGAGCTGAAAAAGGGAACCAGTGTAGGCACTCACTTCAGAGCAACAAATGCAATTATAGGGCCGGTTATTAGATGTCACTGATGAGGAGATGCAGAAGATTTCAACCTCTGTCATTTTCATTACATTTTTTTTTCCTGGAACAAAATCCCAGTGTCCTATCAAAAAAAAAAAAAAAATCAGGGCCCACCTCTTTTTTTAATATTTGGAAACTCTGTGATAGTTTAATTTTCATCTAATCCCATCCACATTGCAATATCACACATGTTGGTTTTGTGGTCTTTAGAGTACCCATTAGAAATACCAACTGCAAAACTGGGGAGAAGGTTCAGTTGAGAAATTGCTTGTTATACAAACATGAGGACCTGAGTTCAAATCCCCAGACCCATGTTAAAGTTGAATATGGTGACAGACATATGTCCCAGAGCTGAGGATCCGTGGAGATTTGCAACATGCTTGTCTAGCTGGATCAGTAAGCTTTAGGCTCAGTGAGAGTCTCTGTCTCAAAAAATTAAGGTGGATAAGAACCTCAGGAGACAATAGAGGTTGACCACTAGCTTTCACAGGTGCATGTACATGCATGCACCCACACATAGGAAGACACATGAAAACGCAATATACACAGAGAGAAGACACTACCTACATGTTTCTATATTTTGTTATATGATACACCTATTTGTGTAAATATATTATGGTTTCCCAGATGCATTCCAGATGCAAAAATATACAATTTTATTTTGGCTTTATATCTATACCAAGATGAAATAGGACAGAAATCACAAACTTTATTTTAAAGATAAGGAGAAAGGGGCTGGGGAGACCTGAGTGAATTAAGCATGTGCTCTATGAATGTGAGGAACCTGAGTTTGTATACCCAGAACCCTTTACTTCAGGCAAATTCAAACCTGAGTTGGAATACCCAGAATGCAAACACTGGAGCATCTGTCTGTAATTTCAACGTTTTAACTGTGAGATGAGAGGCAGAAAGGTAGGAGAATCCAAGGAATCTTTGGGGATAGCTAGCCTGGTATGTGCAACAGGGAACAGAGACTTTGACTCAAAAAAGGAGGAAGATTGGGGCTGGAGAGATGTCTCAGTGGTTAAAGGCCCTTGCTTGCAAAGCCTAGCAGTATAGGTTCCATTCTCCAATACCCACGTAAAGCTATCCAAGTGTAGCACGGGTCTGGAAGAGGCCCTGACCTGCCCATTCTCTCTCTCTCTCTCTCTCTCTCTCTCTCTCTCTCTCTCTCTCTCTCTCTCTCTCTTTCTCTCTCTCTTTCTCCTTCCCTCCCTCCCTCCCTCCTTCCCTCCCTCTCTCTCTCCCTCTTTCCCTCTGTTTCTTTCCCAATTATATTAAATATCCAAGGTTGTCCTCTGACATCCACACGTTCACTATGATATATGAAGGATTATACTCACATGCATACATGGGTAGACACATTAAACACATATATACACACAAATACATTCACAAATATATATTTTAATAAGGAAAATGAAGGTCCAAAAGGTGTACATAACATGCTCAGCGTCTCCCCCTGCCTTGCCCCATAGATAATGTTAGAACCGGGACTGGATCCAATTAATAGCTATACATTGCCTATCCTTCAAAATGAATCTTGTTGAGGCTGCTGGATACAGGTGATGGAGGCTCTCCAATCCCTGAAGAGTTCTAGAGTACACTGGAATAAGAGAGTGAAACTTCTAGCCATATTTATTAAAGTAGACCACTTTGGTCTGTTTCACTTATAGGGTGAACATGGAGTGATTAAAAATAATTTTCTGTGTGCATATTCACTTGCCAAATATTATATAATCTCAGATGCTGTCACTGTCTCAAAATAAATGCTACCCTGATTTACAGCTACATTTACAACATTTCAGAGTTTAAAATAAAAAAAAGGACACTTTCTTGGGAGGCTGGGAAGGAGATACCACTTCACTTGTATTGTTGAGAGACAGTCTCTCTGGTCTTCAAGATGGAAATCACTTTTACTGAAACACTCACAAACTCTTCTTACATCTAATTTCTGTTTGTGTGTTTGGGAAAATATGTTTAGATGCTCACTGTGGTAACAGATGGGCAGAGGTAAGTTTGGGGAGGGGTGAGTGGGAAATGGGATGGGAAATGAAAGGAACATGTCATGTCTCAAGTAGAAAACTTTGAACTTAACAAACTAAACCAAATCCCACGCAGAAACATGCCTTCTTTTCTTCAGAAAACACAGCAGTTAAGGCACTTGCCTGCAAAACCTAAAGACTCGGGTTCAATTCCCCTGTGCCCACATAAGCCCAATGAACAAAGCAGCACATACATCTGGATTTCATTTGCAGCGATGTGCCCATACTGTCTCTCTGTCTGTATCTCTCTACTTGCAAATAAATAAATAATTTAGTAAATAAAGTACTTAAAATATTTTAGAATGGCCACATGAACCAAAACAAATGGAGATTTGGAGGGGGGGTGGGGAGAGGAGAGCCCAGCAATTCTTCGTATGCATTAAACCTCTAAGAAATATTTGCCAAAAATGATGGTTCAGGTAAAACAATCAAGCTTGTTTTTTGCCACTAAGAAGACTTCCAACATAATGAAATAAGGATACTGACCAGATTTGAACAGCAATGATGATAAATCTACACAATGTCAATTGAGTGCTGTTCCATTATAAGTGGAAGGGAGGAGAATTCTTCTGTTCAGGTCTCATAATATTAATGAAAAGTCTGGGGAAGATATGAATACTAAGAGGAAGCAAATCTATGAGAAGGTGAATTTATCTAGATGGGTTACATGGTAATAAAAGGAAGTGCAGATCGCAGGCAGCTTCATTTGAGATGATAAAGTGTGGTCTCATTCAGGCAAGAGAGAAGTGGGGACAGGCTAAAGCAATCCTTCTCCTCTGTGATTTATTGCTCAGATGGTCCCTGCCTCAACTTCACAAATCAGGTGGTAGCCAGGACCGAACAGCTGTGGGTATTGCGGATTGCATTGTTGAACAATACAAACCCCTCCGCATTTTTGGCTATAGAGCAAATAAACAGAAAGAAAAAATACTGAGCTTCTTGGAACTTAGGAGCTGTTTGAAAAAGTTGCTAATTGTGTTTCTTATGTGAAAAGAAATAAATGAAAGGCTTTTAGAGACAAATATTGAGTTTGCCTCCCTGGGCTACAGGATATATTCATAATACAAATCCATCCTTTGTCTAAGAGAGAGAGGAGGCTGGGTAGGCTTTGAATATTTGCATGTCTATTTCATCACAAAGAGGACAGATAAAAATAAAAGCTTAATGTTCAAAGGAAATGAAAGGAATAGGAGGACTGGATGCCAAACAAGCTGACTTTCACAGAGCGGCTGTTGGCATTTCAGCATGACCCATAAAAGTCCACCCTAGCACATCTGCCCTACCCAGTCTCCCGAGGTTCAGACTGAAATGAAGGATTGAAAACAGGTGTTTACTGTCAGCAGATGTGACAAAACCAATAACTACTGACAAAATTACTAGATATTAGGAAATCATCAATAATTTCCTGAAATCACCAATACCTATAGTCTATCTTTCTCTGTAAAATAGTAGAGAAGAAAAAGTTCTGGTTTTAAGAGTTGGACCCAAGTTCAAATTCTGACTTTACTGTCTTTTACCTTTATGAAAGAGGAAAGCTAACCATATAGTTGAAAATTCAGTTCTTCATTTGTAAAGCAAAATTACAAAGCTTATTTTATTTTATTTTTTTAATTACTGAAACATATATGCATCCAACAGTATGGAATCATGGGCAGGTTAAAACAAGTTAATTGCCCCTCAATCCTGCCTTCCAGTCCCCATTCCCTTTGCACATTTTTTAAAAAATTTTATTTATTTATTTATGAGAGAGAGAGAGAGAGAGAGAGAGAGAGAGAGAGAGAGAGAGAGAGAGAATGGGCACACCAGGGCCTCCAAGGCACTGCAAACGAACTCCAGACACACGTGCCCTCTTGTGCATCTGGCTTTACGTGGGCACTGGGGACTCGAACTCGGGTACTTCTGCATTTCAGACAAGCGCCTTGATGGCTAAGCCCTTTTTTTCTTAATTTTATTTATTTAGTGCATTTTTAATAGAGGAAATGTCTGCCACCAATGACTTCCATCTACTTCATCCTTTAGACCTATTATGTGTTTATAATAATAAAAATTCATTAACATTTCATAATGACTTACTATGTATGGATGTTCTATACCTTGCCTATATTTATTTGTTTAATCCTCAAGGCACCTCAAATAGTAGGATTCCATCGCCTGTTTTTTCAAGGTGGAAACTGAGGCACAGACAAGTCAACTGGGCATCCCACATCATCATGGACAAACAAGTGAGCAGTTTTATTTTTACCTGATTGGTGATGTAATTGACCTAATGTCGTAGTCAGCCACACGCCGCTGGGATGAATCTCCAAACCACGCACGATTTGGGGAGGAAAATTTATTGAACAGATCCAGGGGAAGAAGTTAAGGGAAAGGCTAGCCCCCTTTCACAGAAGCAAGCACAGACAGAGACAGAAGCCCAGCACCAGCACCAAGCAAGCACACTGTAACACACTGATTCACAAAATGCAGAACTCCAGGTCAGGGTTCAGGCTCTTCTTTTGCATATCTATCCTT
>PVHP010021119.1:0-29854 GCA_004024765.1 Zapus hudsonius
GAAACCTAGTGCTTTGACAGAATCCTATCTTGTTTCTGGAAACTTGGAGGTCTCTCTGATCAAAAGCTAAATGTTGATTGAAACCAATTTTCTTATACTGGGAGTTAAAATCCAGAACCAAATGTTTTAGGATTAGGCTTCATCCTACCCTTTCCAGGTGCCTTCTTTCCAGGCGCTCTCTCCATGCTTCTATTTAGGGTTATATCTTTAAGTCTGCTAACCAGGAGCGTACTAGTCAGGGTTCTCTAGAGGAAACAGAGTTGATAGAATGGATTATAGTAAAAGGGATTTATTGGGATAGATTACAACAGTCCAACAATAGCAGTCTGTAGGCCCACAGGTGAAGAAACCAGTAGCTGTTCAGTCCACGTGGTTGGATGCCTTAGCAGTCCCAATCCATCCCCCATCCCAGAAGGCCTGATGGCTCCCTGGGTAGTGGCTGCTCTTCAGTCCATGATGTGAGGCTGAAGAAACTGGGTTCCAATGTCCAGGAAGAGTGGGAGAGCAGGATGCGAGTTCAAGTCACAAACCAGCACCAGCAGCCAGGGGAAGGAAGGAAGAAAAAAACAGTTTCCCTTCCCTCCAAGCTTTCTTGTATCCAGTCTCTTCTGGAAGGCCCACCCACTTGGGGGAAGGGCAACTCAAAAGGAGGAACCTCCTCCTTTTGTCAATCCTTTCTGTAGGCAAACTCAGAGACCTGCCCAAGATTACTGTAGATTATTAAACAAGGCAAGTTGACAATAAATTTAACCATTACAAGGAGGAAGGTGTCTATGGTACTATTTTATTTTGGAGTTGGTTTTAAGTATACCTCCCCCCAAACTCTTCCATCTATCATATCTGTTCATGTTCACTTACCTTTTCTTCTCCCACTTATATTGCACAAACTATCCTTTTGTAGTTTAAGCATAAGAACTCTTCTTAAAGACATAATTTGCATCCTTCTCATTTGAAAGTGTTCAGCTACTTATCAATACTCTCTAACAGCAACTAAACTCCTTCAATACTAACCCAAAGCATTGTATAATCTGACCAGTACATACATGTAAGTCAGAGAACTTTGCTGGTTTTCCCATTCAATAATAATACACTTTTAAAAACTTAGTATTGTCACTGTGAACCCCTTGAATCCATTGCATATTTCTGTCCAGAATATATTTCACCAACACCACTGAATGTCTTCAGGTACCAGAGTACATTTCAATTCACCAGGAAGCCTCTTGAACATCTTAGATACCACTGTTGTCAGTATATCCTCACACCAAAAGGACAGAGACCATGTCACTTTAGTTATAAAAGAGAGAGAGAATGAGCATACAAGGGTCTCCTGCCATTGCAAACCAACTCCAGATGCAAGTTCCAGTTTGTCCATCTAGCTTTTTGTGAACCAAGGACTTCAGGCTTTGCAAGTAAGTGCCTTGTACCACCAAGTCACCTTTCCAATCCTTGATACATATATGCATTTAATGAATACACGAGCATATTTGAAAGACTGATTCATGGTAAAAAAAAAAATACAATATTATTTCTTACCGAAAGCTTATGTATCTAAAAATGCATGTTTAATTTCTTAATTCTACTGTAGGTAAATACCTTTTTAAAAGCCCCTATTTGTTAACATATCTCTTTGCCATACATCATTGTCTCCCAGACCAAGATACACCTTCTTCTACCATATCTATGTGTTTTTCTGAGCCTACTATTCACAAAGAAGGCAAAAGATCTCAAATAAGCAGAGGGCCCAATTCTATCCATATGTAGCTGATGACCTCCCCACATGATTCCTGACTGAGATGCAGTTCCAAACTTAATGACAAAGATATTTTCTAATGGTAGCAGCAGGCTTGACATTGATGGAGCCTCTCCATCTGGTGTGGTGAGGGGAGCAATCATGAATAAGGTTGCAAACTGTGTTCTCCTGGCTTCAGGCCACAACCATACTGTGTTAACTTTATCTTTCTTCCACCTCATCACCTTCCACACCTCCGTATAATTTGAAAGACCTATAATAGAAATTCTGAGCTATCAGTGAAAACTGTCCTGTGTGACTTTTTACTAAATTAAGGTATTTCATTTAATTGGGTAAAATGCTTTCCCACTGGATGCATTCAGGAAGTCCTTATGCAGAGAATAGAGCATCATACAGAGATTTGTCACATTATTGTCCCTTCAGTCACAATAGAATATCTAATGGAGGTGATATGTGCATTTTAAAAGTCAGGAACATTCTTAAATCACTATGGATTCTTCGCCCTTGGTCAATAGACATTCTCCTCTTTCTCGTTCATAGCACTATGTGGATGACAGTACACTTGGGCATCCAAGTTCACCTAATGTATTTGATGCACTTCCAGGTTTTATGCTTTTCCTAGAAAATTACTTGGAAATCCAGTGTCCTTTGGCTGTGAAGAAGAGTACACACCCACTGTGTCTTACATATGATTATATCTGCATAGTTGTAAACTATTGATATACTAATTACCTAACATAGTACTATGAACTGATATTAAACATCACATACAAAATAATTTTGCATTGATATTTCCAATTTCATGTCCTGTGTAGGGAGGAAACGTATGGATATGCCTCTTGACTCATATGCAAGAATTTTCGTCACGGGAACAAATAAACATAGATTTTCCCCAAAACTTAATTGTAATTATCCAGTACAATGAACTTAGCTTCTATAATATATATCCTAAATATGTAATCATGAAAATTTTAATACTTTAAATTTAAGGGCTTTGATTTACAAAAGAGAAATAAATATCCCAGATAAGGACATGAACACGTCAATGAAACAATTTAAAATGGGATCAATTATCCTAACTTCTAATTAGTTCTCTATATAACACAATATCCCATACTGTTTATTTGCAGAATTAATTAGTGCATTAGCTAAATTATTTTTAGGATGATCAGTAAAGGTATATATATATATATATTAGTTAAGCTAAAGTATTTAAAATCAAGGTTTTTCTAACAATAATATTTTGATTTGTTATGACCATAATTTCTGATTCTTCTGTCATATGATCTAAATGTTGCTTTTGAATTTATAAACGATCAGATTATACATTTTTATATAGTAGAAACTTGCAGTAATATGCATGATGACTTTTTCTATGAGAATTACAGGTAATACTTAGTGAAAGATGGATAACTACTTATTACCAGAAGTGCTCTTTTACTGTTACAATTTAAGTCATGTATGTGTGCAGATACAAGTCCTTTTTACATGGTTGTAGACAAAATGTATTTTTCTTCCATTATATGACCATATTTAGTGTAGAAAGCCCATCATTGTACTGTATAAATATAACTTTATTCATTAAAAATACACTTAAACTATGGAAAGACCTTGAATAACTCAATGATAGCCCTTCACATATCAAGAGTAACTAACACCTAACCTAATATAATCTTTGATTATTGATGCATAGTTTGAATAAGATTGTAATGATATTATTCACAACAAATGTTTCTTCTTTAATTTAGGGAGATTTTACTTATTTTTGAAAATGAGAAAAAAGTGAATTAGAAATACATACTGAGACAATTCATTTCCACTGAATAGATGAGGAGTAGGCATACATGGCTAAAGCATAATATATTTCTGGACATTTTAAGTACCTTTTCCACATTTTGCTTCCAAGTTTACCTTTTCCTGTCTTCAAGATAAGTGATACTGCCATTATACGTCTATAGATACAGCCACGCAATTGTAAAAGGCATGCCTTGGTATTCCAATGAGCTTTTCTATGTTTAATATGTGTTTTTCTGGGTTTTCAACTTTATTTTTCTTTGATGATTCCAATCAAGACTCCTTCATGTGTTTTTCAATCTGGCAGGAATATTTTTTATGATTTTTATTGAGAACCATAATATATGAATATATTGTATTTGGTCATATTCCCAACAAGTTATGCTCTTTTGTTCCCTCTCTCCTCCCACTATTTCACTGAGGCCTCTTCTAATCATTGATACCTCCATTAGGAGAATGTGGGGTCATGAATACACCAGTCCAATTGTTTCAGTAGAGTGCTTCACAGTGCACCTTTCCACCCTCTGGGTATTACTGTTCTGTTTTCAACACCCCAATTCTTATACAATGTTCACTGGGCCATAAATTGCTTTACAGAAGTCTCCTTTGAGGCTGAGCTCTTGGCAATGTCTTATTTTCTGGTTTGATGAGTGTTAAGTATAATCAGCTTCTAAAGCCATCTATATAGAAAAGGTTCACTGACTAGCACTACAAGTAGCACTCATATGTAACCTGCCATTCTTCTGCAATATTTATTGTCCCAAGATGAATTTCCTAGTATTAAGAACTTAGCTTTTTCTTCACGTAATTTTTATGGGTATTGACTCTCCCTGGTATTTATCACCATCTTTAAAAGAAAGTGTAGTGGTTTGATTCAGATGTTCCCCCCCCCCCATAACCTTAATGTGTTCTGAATGCTTGATCCCCATCCAATGGCATTTTGGGAATTGGAAACTTGTTAAAGTTGTGTTGTTGGGGGTGGGCTTAGAGTGGTTATAGTCCACTTCCCCTTGCCAGATTTTGGGCACACGTTCCTGCTACTGTTTAGAGGGCTGTGACAGAGGTGATGTCCATCATCTGCTTATGCCATTTGTTTTCCCTGCCATCTTGGAGATTCCCCTACAGTATGACAGCCAAAATAAGCCCATTCCTGCAAAGGTGCTGTTTGGTTGGGTTCTTTGTCCCATCAAAGAGAAAGCTGACTACAACAGATAGGTTCTCTTACCTAGAGTGAGAGAAGCATTAACCAAAAGGAATAAACATATATTTAGAAGGCTTTAATTGGCATAACTTTGATGGACATAACTTCTCCATTCAGCCAGAAAACAGTAGAAGATTCCCTTTAATGTCTATGACTCTCTGAAGCCGTTTGCTTCTGACTTGGCTTTTAGTACCAGGCATCAGTTACATCCTACTAAGAGGGCCTCTTATCCAATCAGTGAACAGATGATTATCCCCACAAGTTACTTATGACTATTCACCATATCTTTGTTGATTCTGTAGCTTGTAGGATCCAGTGTTTCTTTGAAAGTGCTTTCAGTACTTTCTTGGTTTACTATGTTTAGTGTTTTAAGTATAATGTGATGGTGGCATGTCTATTTGACATTCTGTATGCCTCTTTTACCTGGATGGTCCTCTCTTTCATTAGATTTGGAAAGTTTTCTATAATTTCATTGAAGGTATTTTCTATGCCCTCGACCTGAAGTTCTTCCTTCTCTTATACGCCCATAATTCAAATATTTGATCTTTTAAAGATATGCACATTTCTCTCATGTTCTGTTTATGTTTTTGTCATTATTTATATTTAGTTTTTAATATCTTTATTTTGAATAAGTCTATACATTATATGAGCAAATCTTGTGAAGGTGCCCCCATTTCTCTCCTCTCTGTCCCCTACCCACTGGGGTCACTCCTTGGTGTGCATGCTGGATCTGCCCATAGTGTGAACGTTGATTTTGATCTCCTGGTCTATTTCTTCTGACTTTTCTCAAGTCCTGGCATAGTGCCTTCCACAGGCTGTATACTAATCATATGGCTTTCCTGGAAATTTTATTTCATTTTTCATTTTCATTGGGCTTTTCATCATCGTGTGTACCTCTTTATTGTATCCCATTTCCTTCTTTGGTTTCACTTTAATACTGCATTTAGTTGACCATCAGCATTCTCTTGGAATTTATTCAGTCGTTAGTTCAGGTCCCTTTTAATTCATTCAGGTGCACCTTGAATTCTTTTTTTTTAAATATTTTTATTGTCCATAATGAGTTACATTGTTTAGTGGGCCAACAATGAGTTGTTATCCCCCATTCCTCATTGCCCTCCTTCCCCATCCCTATTTAGGTGTTTCTCCTGCATTGTATTCAGCTATTGATAAATGCCCTCTTTAAGTTTGTTACATATGTTTATTATTGTTTTGTTTTATAACTCTTTACTTGAAGTTTCTTCTAAGAGTCAAGGCTAGGGAACTGTGTCTTGCTGGCTGGTCCTTTGTGCTCCAGGTAAGCAGTCTTTCTAGTATGTGATCAGCCTTTATAAATTCTTTCTTTGAAAGATCCTTGAGGTTTCCATTTGAATATAAATGATGTCTAATGATTTACTCTTTTTGGTATCAGAATAAGAGCAGGCACATTATGCTCTCTGAAGAAATCAGGTTTATCATATATGCTGTCTTCTGAGGGGTGGAGGTAGGGCTGCCAGTGGTTCCTGCAATCCATAATATATGGAGTGAGCTCAACATCCTTCTTACTGTTGGGTCTGACTCTATTTTCACAGTCAGGTATGTATTCACATTGGCCTGGGACCCTGAAGCAGGTACTTTGTCACTTTGATGTGTTACTCACTTCTAGAAATGTGGCAGGTTTCCTGTGTGATTTTAATGCATAGTAATGAGTTTCTCAATATTATGTACTCTCAAAAGTCCTTACAGTATCCCAAAGGCATTTGAACTTATTTACCAGTTCTCATTATTGGTTCTCTGACTAAAAATTCTTCAGGATACTAAAAGATTTGTGGGCAAGGGATATTTTTTTTTCAAAAGTCATAAGGCCTTATAAGAAAAATGTCACTTTCAGCAATTATTAAATTTAACAAGAATTTTCTGGGACTGTATAATATTGAGCTACGCCATCTGATAACTTGGTTAATTAGCACATACTGAAATTGCATGCCGGCAGTTGTGAGTTGTACTGACTATTATAAGAAAAAACTATCAAATCATAATTTATAAATTATGAGAGTCATAAATCTCATGATATTGACAAATTCTTAAATCCCAGTGGGTTTAGGAGACAATAATTTTATGGCCCTTGTGATATGGATTAGGAACATGGCAACCTTTTATTCTGATAGGCAGCTAGGGGCAGGCCCATGAAAAGATGGATGAAGCCGAGTGGGTTGACCATGCTTTTAATCCCAGCACTTAGGAGCCAGAGGTAGGAGGATCTCTGAGAGTTTGAAACCACCCTGAGACTACAGAGTGAGTTCTAGGTCTGCCTGGGCTGAGTGAGATCTTAACTCAAAAATTAAAATTAAAATTAAAATTATATATATATATATATGTAATCTTTTTTTATTTTTTTCTTTATTGTTCATAATGAGTTACATTGTTTAGTGGGCCAACCATAAGTTGTTATCCCCAATTCCCCGTTGCCCCCCTTCCCCATCCCCAGTCAGCTGGATATCCTCCTCTGTGGGCCGTCTGTATCAGAATCTTTTTTAAAAAAAGATGGATGACACTTGCCTGCTCTGGCAGGACTGCAACCTGTGTCTTATCCAATCCCATTTAAGATGAGTATAGTAGCTTTTTGCTTCTTTCTCCTTTGGCACATCTATAGATGGACCCTTCCTGTGTCAGCCTCTTAAGCCCAACAACCAATCAGATCCCTCTCTTATACACCTGTGTTTGATGAAGACCACTCTAATTGGATGTTTGATCTCATAATCCACGTGTATAACTCTCTTGGCTCTAGGCTCCTTTGGAAAGTTTTTTGTCTCTTTCCCTATTTAAGGGGGATCGTTTTTTTCAGGGCTTTGTTCATGTGCTTTCCTGATTGCTTTTCATTGCATTAACCCCTTCCCTAGAAGCTTATTTCCAAGGAAGCTTTCTATGTGAAGGAAATTTTCTCAGGCTTCCCTCCCCACATCCCAGCCAGGTCTGAAAACTGAGGAGGAATTTCTTTTGGATTGAGAGTTCCTGTTTCTCTTCCCTTTAGATCTTAACTCTCCCTTAAATAAACCTCATAGTTTACCCTTCTCTGAGTCCATGTTTTTCTATTTTTTGGTAACTTGGACAAGGGCCCAAAGTTGGGGTCCATGAGCCTGTTGTCTCCTGCATCTTTATGGACATCTAATGCCTCCCTGAACCCTAACTCCTGTATCAATTGGAGTTGTCCAGATTTAGAATATATGTTTTAAAAATGACTCATAACAATTATTGTCAGTAAATCCTAATACCTTGATCAGATGCTTTAGCAAAACTGTAAATCATGGTACTCAATTCTTATTTTAAAACTGGAATTTATGGAAATAGAGTAGTCTCTTTATCAGTAGATAGAATAAGTTATTAAATAACTTATAATTTGGACCCTACACAAAGCTTGGCTATTTGTGTTATCTTATAAATTTCGTGTGCTAAAGAGAAACAATTATATAAATGTAAGCAAACTTATTAATTCATCTTAAGAAATTATCCACTTTCATTGGATCCAGAAAATATTATACTAAATGAGGTAACCCAGACTCAGAAAGTCAAATTCTTTATATTCTTTCTCATATATGGATCCTAGTTCAAGTTAAAAAAAAAAGTTGACAGTAGAAACCAGGAAGCTAGGAAGGGGCTATGAAGAAGGGAAGAGAAAAAAAGGGCAAAGGGAGAAGTTACAGTAGATACATAATTAAGAGCAAAATACTGTTGGGGGATGATAGAAGGGGTAGGGCTTGAGGAGAGGAGGAAATTAGATGAGGGTTAATAAAAATATGAGAATTATGAATAATCCATATGGAAACTTATTTCTTTGCTAGCTATATGTGTTATGGTAGAGAGTGTGAAGGAAGTATCTAGATAAATTGTGATGTGCCCAGAAGGCACTAATTATTATTAGGAAACTTTCAGTAGCAGGTGTGGGCTGTTGGCCAAGGAGGTCCCTAGTGCTCCTTAAACATTATGGCCTAATGCACAGGCTCTTGGTTGCCCACCAGAACTAGATAGTAAGACCCTATTGCTGAAAACTTCATGTGCTTTGGCTGTAGGACATTGAAAAATCAAGCTAAAGATGAGCTGGAAGACTCCTGCTCTTGACTAGCTGTTAGGATGATGGAACAACCTATGCAGCCTGTTGGGAGAGAAAATTCATTAGTAGTCTTAACTAGCATTAGATTCTGCCAGTTCTATGACTGGCCATCTAGGTCAAATGTATCAACAGGTACAATGTTGTCATGTCTGTTATAGAGGAAACCAATTACTCTCTGATTGGACCAGCCTCCTACATAAGCGGGAAGCCCAACTTTGATTTACATAACCTCAAAGTGGCTGATGTTACCTAGATAAGTCATGCATAATAGCAGGGAAAAAATGATGACATCAAAATAAAAGAGAGACTAGTTAGAAAGAAGAGATTCAGTGGAGGGAATGTGTGGGAAAAATTTATAATCATGGTATATTTTTATATTCATAAAACTTGTCAATAACAAGTTAAAAAATAAATTATGCACTTTCAGACTTTACTTACTAAACTGAGCAATGTGCTAGAATTCTGACAATGTCTTAAATCAGCACTGCACTAGGAAGACAGGAAACACAACTGGTGTAAGCCAACATTTTCTACCTGTAGCCACAACCACTTTTGTATATTGAAGAGATAGCACAGTAATACAGTACTTTAATAACAGCATGGAAATTTAGACTCAGCACCATGAATTAGTTGAGTCCCAGAGTATAAAGATAAGCAACTTAAGCTGATTGTCCTTACAATATTAGAAAATCCTCCTGTTTTCCAAATTATGATTGTGAGCTACTTCAAAAATCTTTATACATTAGTTTGTTCATGAAATACCTACCAAATAAAAGATATGGTTTCCAATCTTTCTTTCCTAAAATCTATCCTTCCTTGATATCTGTGTATGTGCCTTTTCATCCTCAAATTTCATTCGTTAAAAGTTTCTCAACCCTAAAAATGGAGTTTTAGTGATATTGTTTTAATATTCTTGTTGAATACCTTAAAATTATTAAGTAATTTCCAATGGCAGTATTACTTTCCTGATGACAATGGAATTTCAGAGAAGTACTAGTTTATGGATTGTAATTTCTTTTCATTTAGTACTAAAGTTTTATTGCTGTCTTCCCTCAATTTACAGACATCTCCTAATAAGCCTGTCAAATAATCCATAGCCTGTAAATTTATAAGTACTAATAGTTACATAACAATTCCCTCAGCTACGAGTAGATTTCACATTGAAAGGCTAAAAAAAGTATCTGTTAGGCCAACAATGTCCCAATAATTTATGTGTTTTGTGATTTTATTAGATTTTACATTTTGTGTTTTTGGAAAACTGGATCATGTCTAGAGAAAATAGGTAAAAATAGTCACTGATGTGATACAAGAATTCTATTCAAACTTCACTGTGAAATATAGGAGCATATAAAACATGCCTGATTTAAAATCCTCCTCCAAATAAAAAAATAAGTTGTTTGAGGTCTTTAATCAAGGCTTGGGCTTATTTTGACACTTCTCTCCCATTACACATATACATGAGCAGCAATATCATTAGCACAATTTGAAGTTATATGGTACAGGACCATGAGACAAGGTCACTGAATATGGAATCAGGAAAACCAGGTACTCCACATACCTAAGGTCAAGGTGGTGACTTGTAACCATGCTAGATTTGGAGATCCACTCAGTGGCAGGAATCCTTAACTGGTAAGGGGATCTAAAGGAAACTCTTATGGAGACCAAGATCCTGATCTCCAAAGGGAAGTCCCCACTAACCATAGGCCTACAGTAAGGCCACACACATTAAAATCTCACCAAATTAACAATGTTTGTATCATGTAACCAATACTGATCTCAGTCTTCATTTTCAGAAATCAACAAGAATGGTAGACAACCAAATTCCACCAACAGGCCCTGGGATGATGGGGGACACCCAACCAGGAGATGAACGACCCCTAATTCAACATCTAGAGCCCTAACAAAACCTTTAAGAAAGTAGCAAGATGAGCAAAAGAGCTGCCTCCACAGCAAGTCAGATAACCTATGGAAGGATAATGTAGATAGACACTGAAGATGCCCAAAATGGTCCAAAGCATAAATCCAGAGACTTTTAAAAGCTCAACAGTAAAGCAGATTTAAAACTCACAAACTCACCCACCATAACTTGGGGAAATTCATGGAAGAGGTGGCAGAAAGAATGTCAGAATTATGGTGGGGAAGAATATTCAGAGGCATTGCCCCCCTCGACAGCAACACACACACACACACACACACACACACACACACACACACACACACACACACACAGGCTAAAGCTTGTTCAATTCATAACACCACCCCCCTCCCATGGACCATTCCAGCAATCCCACTGAGGAAAGAACTCAGTGAGTTGGGGCCAGGGAGGAGGGAAATGGGGGTACCAACACAAGACTTATTCATACAGTGTCTAATTATTGATAATGAATAAATTTTCCAAAAAAAATTAAAAGGAAGAAAAAAAAGAAGAGGAATGGAAAAAATGACTCTGTGCTATCTCAAGCTACCCCGTACCACCTCCAGAGCACTGCAGAGGGTCCCTTAGGTCCTGCACTCTTGCATTCCTCCTTGCACTTACCCTACACCAACACACTCCAGAGGGCTACTAAGGCCATGTGCAATCCCCATGCCACTCTGCTCTATCCTGAGCATGTCCCTGAGAGCTGCACAACCTGCACCACCCCAGCACACTACACTACAACCCCACCCCACACTGCCCTGTGCTGGACCAGCTGGCCTGAACTGGTCCCATAAGTACCCATACTCCATGACACCATCCATGATTAAGTACAAGAATGAATTCTGTGAAGCATCAAGAAATACCAAGACCTGAAACTGAAACTCGACAAAGGGATGAATGTGATAGTAGAAAAAGCAACAGAAAACAAAATCAAATAGATCTTATAAAAGTCACTCTGGAATTCCTCAGTCCAAAAGGAGATCAGGTGAAGATCAGAACCTCAGATCTGAAAGAAAAGAGAAATTGCTCTGGAGTCCAAAAACTTTGATAAATTCAAAGAAAAATGTGAAGAGCAGTGGTGGGGGAGACTATCCAGAGGTATATACGGCACCCTACAGCAACAACACACTTGAGCCAGGAGGTCCGGGCTGAGTACTAGGCTATCCAAGGCCTCCTGCCACAAGGACTGATCCAGATGGTACACGGAGGAGGATATCCAGCTGATTGGGGATGGGGAGGGGGGCATTGGGGAATTGGGGATAACAGCTAGTCGTGCCCACTGAATAATGTAACACAGTATGGACAATAAATATATATTTTAAAAAAATAAAAAGAAAAAAAAAAGAAAACCCTGAAAGGGAGAAGACCCTGAAATGGAACAATTTCAAATCTAAGAAAAAAACTATAGTTTCCATCCCAAAATAATGTACTCAGTGAAAGTATTCCTCAAAATAGATGGTGAAAGGAAACCCTTCTGTGATCAATTAAAGCTTTGTGAATATACGAACACAAAGCCAAGCCTATGGTACTGGCATAAAAACAGACATATAGTCCAATGGAACATAACTGAAGAATCAGCCTTAGTTCCAGTAAGTACAGCTTGATCTTTGACAGAGGTGCCAAAAATATTCACTGGAAAAAAGACAGCATCTTTAATAAATGGTGCTGGAAAAATTGGTAACCACATGCACAAAATCAAAAATAGGCCCATTAGTCTCACCATGCACAAAAGTCAAACCCAAGTGGATTAAAGTCCTCCATATGAGACCTGAAACTCTCAAATACCTCGAAGAAAAATAGGGAAAACGCTCAACAATATAGGATTGCGGACAGACTTCCTGAACATTACCACTGGAAATTTCATAATCAGTCAACTGGTGGGATCTCATCAAGCTAAAAAGCTTTTGTACAGAAAATAAAATGTGCCAAAAACAGACCCTACAAACCACCACCAGAATGTCAGCATATATTTTAATTGCTATGACTTTTTGTACATAAAATCATCAAAGATGAAATTAAATTCTACTTATTTTCTTAAATTAATCATGGAGAAAATTTTATGCATTTCATATATGTCATAAGTGGTTAAACCTTAACAGATAGCATTTTCTGTTGTAGGAAAAAAATAGAACTTATAGTGAGCGACCAAGCTACTTTTAAAAATTCACAGATGTGGGGCTGGAGAGATGGCGCAGCAGTTAAGGTACTTGCCTCCAGTGCCTAAGGCCCTGGGTTCAATTCCCCAGTACCTACATATGCAAGACCCACAAGGTGGTGGCCCTGGTGCTCTCGCTCTCTGTATCTCTCTGCTTGAAAATGAATTTAAAAATTTTTTTAAATTCACAGATGTTCATCATGTTTCTGCCCACCTAGAGTGGATATTTTTTATAAGCTATTCACAACAGAAAACATGAAGCCTAGAGTGAAGACTAACCAATGAAGTCTACACTAGCCCCATGATAATTCAAGATTCTATAGACCATTGAATCTATAGACCATTTCACTTGCAAAAACCTGTGTTTACTAGAGTTTTGCTATATGTATGAAAGTCAAATAAAACCACCCAATTTTCCTGAAAATAAACTGCATCCTTTTGTAATTATTCTTTCCAAAGTTAGGGTCATTTCCAAACAATTGATTTCAACTGAAAAAGTGATAACTTTCCTACTAATGATATAGATACTACTGGAAAGAAAGCTTTGAGAATTTCAAATTCAAATCCTCAAATCTTTTCCAAATCACTGAGTGTGGAATATAGGTTTCCTCATAAGACCTAGTGTCCCTATTCCAAAGGATTCTACTAAAACTAATATTCATTTACAATTTTATAGTTTATTTAAAAAAATAAAACTAATTTTATCATGCCAAGATATTCTCATGGTTATCTTTGCCATATATATATATATATATATATATATATATATATATATGTAAAAGACAAGGATCCTACGTCTTAAAATATAAAAACAATATTATTCTGAAATTTATAACTGATCCTTTTAATTAGTGATGCTTACTCACAATAACATCTATTTACCTACAAGGATAACTTGAGCAAACATTGAACTGCAGAATGAGGCATGAATGTAAAAGTGGTTTCAGGATCTTCTTATAGAAAGGATACTGGATAATAAATTTCATTTTGGACTTGAGAAATTCTCTTTGTACTTAAAAACAGCAAATATGTTCTTCATTTTTTCCTATAGGAGACAGTGCCATAATTAATGAGATGCTTCTCTGGAGGGAAGTGTTGTGAAAATCAATCACTACAGAATTTGGATTGTGTGTATAAGGAACCTGAAAAAGTGCTTGGTGAACATCTGGGCAACTGGCTTCTTATAATAATTAGATTCGTGAGCTGGAGAGATGGCTCAGTGGATAATGTGCTTGCCTACAGTGCCTGACCACCCAGGTTCAATACCGCAGTATCCATGTAAAGCCAGATGCACAGAATGGCTCATGTATATGGAGTTCATTTGGAGCGGCTGTAGGCCCTGGTGAGTCCATTCTGTCTGTCTCTCTTCTATCTCTCTCTGCTTGCAAATAAATTAAAATTAAAATTAAAAAATGGTTTAGAGACTGGTGAGAGTAATGGTTTCTAATACATAAATTCTTGTCTGGAGACAGGAATGCTTGTATTTATATTAAGAGAGAATTTAATTTGAGTATTTGTCTACCATGTATCAAGAAACAGAAAATGCACAACTATTTCCTACCAATGGTGAAGTTTACAGGTTAAAATATCCTAACACAATGATCTGCTTTTGTTGAAATCACCTTTAGGGCCTAGGCAGAACCAACTTTTTGACTTTGGTTCCGATGTCAAGACTATGATGTGAGACAGGAACCAAGAAGGAAAGAAAGGTACTATTTCTCAGAGGCCTTCCAGGGACATCAGGACACAATCCCAAGCAAGCTCCAAATCTTGGGAGAAAAATATGGAAGGGGACTAGCTGGACTTTCAGGGTGGTAAGAGGAAGGGGCTTCATGAATGCTCTCAAACATCCCAGTTTTCAGCCTCCCAGGGCCACCAAAAAAAAAAAAAATATTCTGAGCTTTCTTATGGGCAGGGCAGGGCCTGTTTACATACAGGGCAAAAGTGGAAAGAGATGGATTGAGAGGGGAGAGAGCTGACAGAGTAAACACCAAAAGTGGATTCTAACACTTCAATACTATTTTTCATTAAAAATTCCAGGTTTTGGCTATATATGTGATGCTGTGTTATTTGGTATATGAAAATTCAGAATACATTTGTGATGTAAATTGTCTTTTTATATAAAAGTGTGCCTCTGTTTCACTATTAATGCTTTTGCCCTGCTGTTTAGCCTTGTCTTGCATTATTATTCCAAGTTTTACTTTCTTTCTGTTTTCTCTGCCTTTTTGTTCCCCTCCCACAGTTTTGTTTTGGTAATTCTGAAGACAATGCTTTACAATTTAGAAAGATATTTAAATCAAGGTGAAATTTAATTTTAGTGTTTAATCCAATCTGGTTTTTCCAGTGAGATTTAGTTTCATGTTTTCAAATAATTTTAAAATCTATTTTGTTTCCTTTTTGAAAATATTTCGATAGACTTCCGCAGCTCTTTATCAGATAAAGGTTTACCTTTCTCAACTTCCTGTCACCTATCTCTCCTCATTTACATATTTTTATGTTATTTTAATAATACAGTTGCATAAATAATTGACCCTCTAATCAAAAATTTAGCAACTCTTTGACGTTGAAACTTTAAAAAATACTTGGAATAGCAACCAAAAGTTCTTTTAAGCTATGACCCATCTTTGCTTTGGTATTTTGTTGATAGGCTAAATACAGTCTTCAAATAACTTTCAGAAATGAGATATATGGATCAATATACCCAGGGGAAATGTTGATTAAACCTTAAAATTTGAGGAGTAAATCTGTATTTTAGATTTCTAAGTAATATTTTCCCTTTGAATAGTACATTTTTATTTTAGATTACTGGGTCATATTTTCCCTTGTATTATTGCTGCCTTGGTTTGGCAATATATCATCATTTTATAAAACTTCATATAGTTAAGAAATATTATAAGTATTACTTTATTATTATAATGCACTCTTTATATTTTCCCAGACCCAAGTAAGATTCTAGATCTTTAAAGTTCGACAACTCTATTCTTATGTCTCAATATCTGTAAACTCATATCAATTTTAAAAATAGAGATATTGTGATTTAAAATAATACATTATCCAACTATGTTCCTAAACCATATGTTTTTGGAAATTACCCTCTTATCCTCCAAACTAAAGTTTATTATTTTTTTTCATGTTGTTAGGTAGCTCTTTCCTCCAAATTGAAACTTTCCCACATCAAATAAGGAGCTAGTGCTCTAAAGACTCAGGAAGCTAATAAAACTTACAAGGCTCAAGAAATTCTTGAAATTTATGAGGCCCCAGAAGTTCAGAAGGATTTATGAGGCCCCCTCCCCAAGGTAATATAAGGAGTGAGCTATTTCTAGAGAGATGAGACTCTTTTGGAGCTGCCTGTTGGATGCTTCAGGAGTGTAGCTTTTATGATTCTTCACCCCTGCTAGTCTGGGCTTTCAGAGATGCAGCTCTCTGAGATTCACTCCACACCTATGCTTCTCAAAAAAACTCAGGGGTTCACCAAGCTAGATTGTTTCTTTAGTCTGTCATCAGCACCCTATCTGGAGATTTTCATTCATATCTTCCAGTAATTCACACAACACAAGGCAATATTCCCATCAAGAACATTTTTACCTTTAACTAATACCTTCCTATTGTGGTAATTGATGTTCTCAACCTGTACTTATTTAAAAACAAATAATGCTGTTTCATATTTATCTTTGTGACAGCTTTATTGAATTATCTTTCATACATCTTAAATTGTGGTTTCAAAGCACAGAATTCAGTTACATTTCACACAGAGTTGTGTGATTGCAGGAGTTTAGGAGAGAGACCCCACACAATGTTGCCATGCACCTGCTTAACCCCTCCCCAGTCGGAACTTTGCCTTGCCTCCTGCAGGATGAAAATGGATATTCGTGTTTGTTATTTTTTCTTAGAAACATGTATGTACTTTTTGGTGTTCTTGTTGTTTTTCGAGTTAGGGTCTCACTCTAGTCCAGGCTGACCTGGAATTCACTATGTAGTCTCAGGGTGGCCTTGAACTCACCGCAATCCTCCTACCTCTGCTTCCCGAGTGCTGGGATTAATGAATGTACTTTTTTCTGGTGATTTTTTTTTGTTCAATTCTACACCCCAGTACCCTAACAGTAGTTAGGGTTATTTCCACAGAGGGGAGATTGTGATAGTTAATTCCTTCAAGCAAGTTCCACAGACTCCCTCCCCTTGAATGGGATGTACTTCTAGCTAGAGCTCAAACCTAGATGCTAAAACAGATTGGTCAGTTCAAAGTCCAGCTTCTTATTCCTACACATGGTGTTTTAGGAGAAGGATTTACAGGCCTTAGAAAGGTAAGGCCTTCACCACAATGGCTGGGGTGAGGGAAGGCTCCAGATTAATCGAATATGAACCTTTTTCCTCATGATGGGAGCCCTCTCTTATCTTTGCTTTTCCTGCTTGTTTGGTTAAACAGCATAGATTTTGTTAAACCCTCTCCCATGTGTTCTCTCCACATTGGTGGCTGAAGAACTCTATAACTTCCCATTCTCTTTTGAATAAAGTCTCCCATTATACCTTATCCTCTGGTGGTCTATAATTTTAATTGTTTAACTTTATAGACAAGAATTTGGGTACTCCTGAAGTTCTGAGGTACATTGGAATTTTGCTGGGTAGTATCTAAATTCTAATCCCCAGCTCAGCCATTACATAATAACCTTCACCATCTATAGCAAATGCACCTTCATTGTCTCCAGTAGAAGCTCCAAATCATCAGCACTGATTTCCCATGGGGTCTTTCTGCAGCCTTTGCAATCACAACCCCACTTTGTAACAGATTTGCCTGTCCTGACACAAATATACATGAAATCATGCATATATCTGGCAATTTGTGTCTTTTTCACTTTGTATAAATTTCCAGAGTTCATTGATAATAGATGTTACAGCCTCTGTAAACATCTTAGTTCTTTTTCATATAAAATAAATTTCCCTTTTATTTTGCCATTCTTCGGTTGATGCACATTTAGATTGTTATCACTGCTGGCCATTGTGAATCAACACTATATTGAGTATCATTTTGCCACAGTCACTGAAAGCCAAATGATACACTATATATATTTCAAAGAATTTTATAGTTATAGCTTTAATTTTTCTCTATATATTCAGTTCATGTCATAACGGTGTGAGCTAAGAGTCCCAATTTATTTTGATACATGCGTCTACCTCACTAACTCAGCATTGTTCGTTAAAAACCACTCTTTTCTCAATTCAGAAAAAAAATTATAGATCAACCTACCATAAACATACACATGCCTTTCTGGCCTCTGGGCGATTACAGCTCTCTGTAATTTCATATCTAGTCTAACTATAAATTTGTATGAATTTACCATCTTTTCAGTCTATCAAAATAAAATTGGAACTTTGTTAGGCATGTGTTGAATCTGTAACTCAATTTGAAAGCATGATATCCCAACACCACAACCTATGTGCCATTATTGATTGCATCCTTGGATATATCATGATTGTTTTGATGATTTCTTAGCTTAAAGATCCACGAATGGTTCAGACTACTGACAAAATCAATCCCAAAGAAGTTTGCATAGTACTTTCCAGGAATATGACAGCTAACCTGCAGGGAGATGCTCCAGTCTTAGTCCTAGCTTGATTTCTCAGTGACCTGGGGCTACAACGCATATTGTATCCAGAAATATGGTATTGTCATCTAATTCTGATGAGTAACTAAGGACTTTGACAATGGCCTGGATTGTACTGGAGCCCTGGCCTCCTGGAACAAGAACTCATTGGGGGCAGGGATGAACCATCACCAGCACATGGATTTATCAGCAACAACCTGTGGCTTCAGGGTAAATCTTTCTCTACTCACTCCAGCTGGGTGTACTAGTTCAAACTCTCTCTCTTTCTCTCTCTCTCTCCCCCTCCCTCCCTAATTTACAAAAGTTATTTATCTTTTTTTTTGAGGGGGAGATTTTTCAAAGTAGCCTCTGACTCTAACCCAAGCTAACCTGTATCACATTTTGTAGCCCAAGGCTGGCCTAGAATTCACAAAAATCTTCCAACCTCTACCTCCTGAGTGCTGAGATTAAAGACATGTGCCACCACACCAGTCTTTAAAAGTTATTTATCTCATTTAAAAATATATTTATTTTATTTATTTTTAATTTATTTGCAAGCAGAGAAATAGGGAGAGAGATGAGACAGAGAGAGAGAGAAGATGGGCATGCTTGGGCCTCTTGTCACTGCAAAGAAATGGTAGATACTTGTGCCACTTTGGACACCTGGGTACTGGGGAATTGAACCCAGGCCATCAGGATTTGCAAACACTTGCCTTTAACCACCGAGCTCTTTCTCCAGCCCTTATCTGTTAATTAGCTAACAAAGTGGCAGTCCTCTCAAGTACTTACTTGCACAGTCTTTAGTTTGGTGTACAACTACCCCTCCTCTCCCTTCTTCTCTCCTTTCCCCCTTGACTCTTTCCTATCTCTGTGTTCTGTCCCTCCACTGACCTGTCTACTATTCCCCCCAATAAACCCTTCTCTCTTCTCCTCCTTCCAATGCTCATTCTAGCTTCCTGAACAACACTATTGATGCTCACTACGATGTAAAAACAAATCTAACGGTTCCAAATTAGGATCTGTATAGGACTGAGAACATGCAGTGTTTGTCTTTCTGAGCCTAAATTACCTCATTTACTATAATTCATTTTAGATTATTCATTTTGCTATGAGTTTCATAATTTCATTTTTTTTCAGTTGAATAAATCTTCAGTGTGTCTATGTACCACATCTCCTTTGTCCATTCCTCAGGTCATGGGCATCTGGGCTGATTCCATTTCTGAGATAAATACTGTGAATAGAGCAGCAACAAACATTGTCAACCATCTTTATTGTAAAATGTAGTCTTCTTAGTTTACGACCAGGAGTCACAGAGCTGGTCATATGGTAGTGCTATTTTGAGGATTTTGAAAAAACCACCATGATGATTTCCACAGTGTTTGTACCGTTTACACTCCCTCCAACCGTGGAACAGGTACATCTTTCCCCACACCTTCACCAGTAGTAATTCTAGTGATTTTTGGAGATCTTTCCATATCCTGGTGTCTTTCTTCAATGTTTTAATCATTTACTTGTAAAGGTTTTCACTTCCTTTATTAGGAATATTCTGGGATAATTGACATTTTGAGGCTTTTTTAGATAGGACTGTTTCTCTGATTTCCTAGTATGTTTGTTGTTCATACATTAGAGGGATATTATTTTTATGTATTAATGTATTCTGTCACTTTGCTGAAAGTGTTTATCAGTTCTAGCAGATTTTTGTGGCATCTTTAGACTTCTTAAATACAGAATCAAATCATCTGCTAATAAGGCTAGTTTGACTGTCTTCTTTCCAATTTTATCCCTTCTATTTCTTTCTCTTGTCTTATATTTCTAGCTCAGACTTCAATTGGATTCATCTGTTTTGTTTCAGGTCTTCAAGCTAATGCTTCACACTTTTCCCCTTATAGTATGGCATTGACTTGAGGTTTGTCAAGTAAAGACTTTCTTACTTTGAGATATGATTCCTCCCTAGTCTCTCCAACGTTTTCATCATGAAAGGATTGTATTGTTGATAGCTTTTTTTGCTCCTGCTGAGATGAGCATGTGATTTCAGTCCTTAAGTATTTTTTTTATATTTTTTTCACTTTTTATTGACAATTTGCATGCATACTGTGGAGATGAACTATAAGAACAAGCTGGAAATAAATCATGAGAATGAAATATGGGAATGAACTATTTGGAAAGAATTATGGGACTATTTCTTATGAATTTTGCAAATAACTTTTCTTAGATTATTTCTGTGAGATGCAAAATTCCTTATTTGTAACTTATCCTAAAGTGAATTTTATAACTATGTAATCACATGCTTAAAGCAATGTAACTAGGTCTCCTCTACCTTGGTGTATCTTTGGCCTGAACAACACAAACGAGCTATATTGACAAGCAATGTTTAGAGATGCTGACTGATCTTAATTAGCTATGCTGTTTGCCCAGTTTCCACAGTTACCTGATTTGACTCTATACTCAGAGTAAGTATACATATAAAAAGTGCTGGTCATAGCATTGAAGGCAACAATGTCAGTAAATATGGGCCCACAGGTCTGTTGAAGGCAACAGATGGGCTTAGTGTGATTGCTTTTGTGATCACAGTGTGTGTTTGTATGTGTGTGTGTGTGTGTGTGTGTGTGTGTGTGTGTGTGTGTGTGTGTGTGTTGGATCAGCAGAGTGCAGCAGGTCATGCCCCTAAGTCCTTTCCTTTAAGTCTTATTATTCAATGAATTAAATTTATTTCCATATATTGTAACATTCTTGAATCCCCCATGATAAACCCTACTTTATCAAGGTGGCTGGTATTTTTCATATGCTCTTGAATTCTATTTGCTGTTATTTTAATTTTATTGAGAATTTTACATCAACGGTCATCATGGATATATATAAGTTTTGCTTTATATCTGTCTGGTTTTGCTACTGCCTCCTTGAAGGAGCTGTGGAGCTTTTCATCCTTTATGATTTTATGAAATACCTTGAGGAACAGTGATTTACATTCTTGTAAAAAAGGCTGACAGAATTCTGCAATGAATGTACTGAGGACTGACTATTTCTAGTTGGAAAATTTTTGATTACTTCTTTCATATGATTATTTCACAGGTCTGTTTAAATTTACCACCATTCAGTTTATCTTTGGTAGTTCATATGTGTTAAGAAATTCATTAATTTCTTCTAAATTTTACAGTTTGATGGAACATATTTTTGAAGTATATGCTTATGATGACATCTTGATTTCATTGGTATCTATTATAATAATTTTCTTTTCATCTCTCATCTTCTTTTAAACTTATTTATTGTTAATAATTAGATACATTGGATGAGCAAGACTTGTGATGCTGCCCCCATTTCCCTCCTCCCTGTTGCCAACCCTCTGGGGGCCTCCTCAATGGGATTGCTGGATGGGTCCATGGGATAGAAGATTATGAATTGTATAAGAGGTAGCCAATTTTTTTTTTCTTTGTGTTTTTTTTTTTTTTTGGTGAGGCGGTCAGTGATTCTGAAATTCTCCTCCACCATGGCTCTTACAATCTTTCTGCCCCTCTTCCACAAAGTTTTCTGACTTAAGGTGGGTGAGATTTAAGTCTTCTTTATTGTTGAGATCTTAAGAGTAGCTGAATTTCTGCTTTGGACTGTGTTCAGCCTTTTCAGTGTCTGTCACCATTACCCTTTCATAGGTTTTCTGACCTTCAATGGAGTTAGTTCTCTTGGTCATCTTGCCACTTTCTCAAAGGTATCATTTGGGCCCCAGATGATGAGTTAGGGGTGTGTATTAGTCAGGGTTCTCTAGAGGAAACATTAAGCTAAGGGATATCCGGCAGGTGGAGTTCATTCACAGTGGGCCATCTTTGGATCCATATTTCAGCCAACCAATTAAATAAACTCTTGATTGAAATGGGGTTGTCCATGGTTCTTGCTGCCTTCTGAAAAATTCAGATTCTACAACAGCGAGTGAGGTCAGTGTAAGTTAAATGGAAAAACATTGTTAATTTGGTGAGAATCTAATGGGTGTAGCCTCTCTATAGACACCTGGCTAGTGGGAGTTTCCCTTTGGAGTCTGGGTTCTTGGTCTACATAAGAGATTGCCTCAGCCCCAGTCCCAGCTAAGGGCTAGGGCTGCTTGCCACTGAGCAGATAGATCTCATAGCCAATCAGCAAGATGTTGATTACCCAACTAGGTTTAGCACCACAATTGCACAGGTGAGCACTTCTTGACTTGCTGGTCTTTGCCTTATAACAGTGTTCTCAGAATTCTCATAACATCAGTCAGTGTTGTATATCACCATCCTATGCTTTCTCAAATTTTGCTGGTGAGTTTCTTCTGGCAGCTCATGTAATGTCTTTCTGCACTACACAGGCTACTATCTGGGAGCTGGTTACCATTCTGGATCCAGCAGGGTCTCTCAGTGTTGTGTGACGATAGCCTGTGGTATCGTCAGCAATAGGATCTTATCTTTTTCCTGGGGCAGGTATTCAAGAGCTTTCACATAAGCCTAACTTGTTTTGTGGACCTTATGAGTCTCTTTGACAGCTCTTCAACAGGAAGAAAGCAATTACTGGGACATGGAGTAATAGGCCAGAACTACTCATCTTTGATTTAGGCTTCCTCCCACCCTATTAAGGGGCCTTCTTATCAGATGATGCCCACATCTTCCTTAAGTGCTTACTGATTGAAAGCAAGGATTTTATCATATTGATTAAATGTTGGTTTAAATTAGTATAGATATACCCCCACCCTCTCCAATTCCTTCCATCCCGTTTGTAACTCTCTCAATTCACCTTTAAGATTTGCTTACTACTATTCAAGCTTAAACTGGTTGGGAACTGCAAATGTGGGATAAATTATGATCTTCACTAAGTATGATCTTTTCTAAGTCTGTCAACAATTCTTTAAATTTCATTATGTCCTTTTTCTTTACAGCTAAGTAGAATTTCAGCACTTTGATATCCATTCGTCCAGTTATGGTCACTTGAGTTGATTCCAATTCTTAGCTATTATGAACTGAACCACTATAAACATGGTTGAGCAAGTCACCCCTATTTTTCCTTCTAGGGTTTTCAAAGTTTCAGGTCTTATATTGAGGTCTTTGAGTCATTTGGAGTTGATTTTGTTCATGGTGAGAGAAGTAAGTCTACTTTCAATTTTTTACATGTAATTATCCTATTTGTCCAGCACCATTTGTTGAAGATGCTATCTTTTCACCAGTGAATGTTAGCATGTGTTTGTCAAAGATCAAGTAATTATAGTTACCTAAGCTAAGAGCAAGGTCTTCAATTCTATTCCGTTAGTCTCTCTGTTTTTATGCCAGTACCATGCTGTTTTGGTTACTATGGCTTTGTAGTATATGTTTAAATTTGGTATGGTGATACCTCTGGAGGAACTTCTTTTAATAAGGATAGTTTTGGATATCCAAGAATTTTGTCATTCCAAATAAATTTTGAGATTATTTTTTCTATGAATGAAAACAGTGTAGATTTTATTGGCATTGAATTGAATCTGCTTATTGCTTTTAAAAGAATTATCATTTTCACAATATTAATTCTACCTATCCAGGAGCATGGAAGGTCTTTGCATCTTCTCATGTCATTCTCAATTTCCTTCTTGAGTGTTTTTAGGTTTTTATTATACAAGTCTTTCACATCTTTCATTTGTGTTATTCTAAAGTATGTGATTTTTTTTTCAGACTAATGAAAATGGGACAGTCTCTGTTTCCTTTCTCTGTATTCATGTCATTTGCATAAGGAAGACTACTGATTTTTGTTTGTTAATTTTATAATCCTCTCACTTACTGAAGGAATTTATAACCTTCAGGAGTTTAATGTTACTTTACTTTGGGTCTGATATATATATATATATGTAATCTTTTCATATGTAAAAAGGGGTAGTTTCATTTCTTTCCAATTTGTACCCTTTTATGTCTTTATCCTGTCTTATTGCTTGGGCTAGTACTTCAAAGCACTATATTGAAGAGCAGTGGTAAGTGTGGAAACCCTTATCTTGTTCCCTATTTTCACGGGAACTCCTTGAGTCTTCCCCCATCGAGTATGATTTGGGCTTTAGGAGTTTTGTATAAGGCATTTATTATGTTGAGGTATAAGCCATCTATGCCGTCTCTCCGGTATTTTGATCATGAAGTGATGTTGAATTTTGTCAAAGGCCTCTGTGCATAAATTGAAATGACCATGTGGTTTTAGTGGTACTTTATTAATGTGGTAGATTATGTTAATCAATTTTTGTATGTTGAACCATCCTTGCCTCCATGGGATGACACCAATCTGAAGAGGATAATACTTTTGATGTGTTATTGGATTGGCTTTGGAAGGATTTGTTTTTTCAGAATTTTGTATCTATGTTCTTCATTGATTTAGGTCTATAGTTTTCCTTTATTGTGGTATCTTCACCTGGTTTTGGTACTTGGAGATACTAGTTTCATAGATGATTGTTTTGAAATGACAGATTTTCATTTTCATTCAGTTCTTGGAAATTTTGATTTTCTTCTTGATTTCTTCAATGATTCATCCATTTTCAACAATGTGTTGTTCAATCTTGAGCAATTTATGTATTTTCTGTTGTTTCTCTTCATTTTAATTTCTAGCTTTATTACACTGTGGTCATATATAAATAAGGGACAATTTCAATTTTTCTGAACTTGTTGAGACTTGCTCTGTGTAATATATATTTCAGAAAAAGTTCCATTAGCACTTGAGAAGAATGTGCATTATCTACAGTTTGGATTAAATGTCCATCTGTTAAATCAATTTGACATGTGGTGACAGCTAACATCATTATTTATTTATTTTCTGTTTAGATTCTCTGTTTGTTAGCAATAAGGTTATCTTAGTGTCACCCACTATTATTATGCTAGGATTTAGATCCGACTTGATGTCTAATAGATTTTGTTTTATAAAAGCTCTGTGTACCTGTATTTGGTGAACATATTTTTAAGATTGTAATTTCCTCTATACTTGCTTGTTTCCTATTGCTGTTTGCTCATAATAATTTTCTACCATCCTTTCACTCTAAAGTGGTATTTCTCTTTGACAATGTGGTGTGTCACTCGAAGACAGAATATGGATGGAGGCTGTTCCCTGATCTACCCTGTTAATCATTGTGTTTTGAATGCTGAATCAACACCATTGATAGTAAATTTATATTTGGCAAGTGTGAGTTAATCCCTGTCATGTTGATGAATTTGTACAATTTGGGGTTTTTTGGGTTTTTTTTTTATGTCTTGATTTGCTTTACCTGTTTTATCTGCCATACATCTCAATTCTAACGTTTGCCTTTCCCATGCCTGGGAGATTAGGAATGTGCATTTCTTACCATTGGTAATTTTTCTAGTAAAAGTAACCCTGACTATAATATTCAAATTCCTGTGTTACTTCAGGTTCTTTTCTAGTAACTATATTCATCCAGAGCCAGAAAATTATAGCTAATAATTTTGCTTCTGGGCATTTCCCATAAGAAGAAAACATTAATGTGGAAAGATTTATATGTGAAAGTATTCCAACCATAAGAACTTAAAGTAGAAAATGTTTGTAAAATCAAAGTATTTGACAATCAGAGAAGTATATAATAATTTTTGGAACAGCTTACATTCATTGTTGATAACACTTTCAAATAAATTTTATAACCTTATAAACTGTTTGCAACTTAATATTAAGATAAATTTCAGAATAAATATGGTCTATATAATGACCTTCTTAAAATAAAATATTCAATTAAAATTTAGTATAAACATGGCTTAAATAGTTATGTCATAATATGAAAATATTAACTTGAAACATTTCAAAATAAAAGAAAGAACATAAACTACTCTTAGAGATATGGCCATGGAAGTTATTTTAGTTTGGTACTTTGAAGTTTCTTAAGCTTTCTACATTAAAATTTATTGAGAAGTCAGTCATATTTCAAATGAAATCAGTTTTAGTTAAAAAAAGTAATCTCCAGGTTTTGCATGCTTATTGAAATATTCTAGAACATTATGGGTATAGTTTCTCCCTTTTATTCTTTCCTAACATATTAGTTTTTGTAGCTGTAGGATTGTCACTATGTTTTCTTTAGAGATTATGGCTTTGATACATCCTATATCTCTCATATCTCTGGGTACAATCCTAGGGGTGAATTCATGAAAAATATTTAAGCTCCTGGAAGGTTTCAAACACCTAATCTTCTGGGTCATGTCAACTGACACCCTGTGCAATATTTTAATGAATGTGACATGAGTCTAATTTAGTTTTCTGACATTTACAAATACCAATGATACCTGAACACATTAGTTCAAGTATTATTAAAAGTAATAATTGTATAATGAGATAATAATGGCAGTCAACCTGTTTAACAGTTTAATATACTATTCACTTCTGTTTTCTTTTGGTATTTTACCAAAATATCACTCAGTATCATTATTTCTTTAAAATGATTTCTTGTTCAATATCCTAATGATATGATGTCTTCTTGTTAGCATGCCAAATTATTAATCCTCTATGACTGAATATTGATTAATTTAAACAAGTTCTTGATTCTGTACTTTTCAAGGAGGATATGAGACATCACCTAGAAGTAGCTATAGCAACTCCATATTATATCTTTAAAATGATGGGGAGAGAACAAATTGTATATCTACCAGAAAGTATAACTCTATGAGCTTTATTCCAAGGAGATATGTGAAATCTACTGATAAACCATTTTGGGGAAAACAAGAACATAAAATGTATAATCACACTTAAAAGCTAGAAAGTAAGACTTAGAAAGACAGCATAACAAAAATAAGTCAATTATTTTTGAGATAAGATGCATAGTTTCATAAGTAAGGCTAAGCCAAGAACAAGTTATGAATTGGCTAAAGTATTCCTTTGACTAATTATGTGTTGCTTTCCTTTGGGACTAACCCTAAGTCACATGGTATAAGACTTAATGAAGAAATACTATTTCCAACATAGAGTGTGATGTTGATGAACTGAACTCAATAGCAGTTAGGTCAAACATTAATCATCACAGAGAGATAGATTCATCGAATGCAGATAGTGTTACTGAATTTCAGGATCTTGGCATTTATGGATGTGAAGAAGGTTATAAATAGGTTTGGGGAGACCTGCTCCTTACCGGAAGTAGTTCAGATGGTGAAAAATGAAGCATTTAATCTAACAATTGGGAGAAAGATTTTGCAATTGTCAGGCTACATCAGAACTAGGTTCCGAGCTGAATACACACACACACACACACACACACACACACACACACACACACACACAAAATCTGGTCTAGTGACTTTGAGATCCAATTCCCTCAAGTTTGAGTGTTAGTTTACAAATTAGGAGGGAAAGCTATTGGACTACAAGAAAAGAAGTCTTGGGGAAAAAGATGAATTTAAAGGACATACAGCTACTTTTTAAGACAAGCCAAGGAGTAAAGGGAAAATTACTGACTTTCCTTCAATATTTCCTTCAGTAACATGCATTAAGCAACATGATACTTATGAGGTCCTGACATTGATTTAAACCTTAATGGAGATAAAGATTATGACTCGGTGAAGTGACAAGGAGTTCTAAAACCACAATTGATGAAAATGTTATATATTCAAACATCTTCAAAGTTATGTATTCAAAGATGTACTTATCAAAGCCTCTCTAATTTTAATAAAGGTAACCATTCCACAAGAGAAGCTCTGAGAGACATTTGAATTGTGCTAAATACTTACACAATCCACCTAAATTAATTTGCTCTATGAATACTTTCATTATTGGGAGAATGTTGTTTATTCCATCGCAAAATTCCATGGGTCCAAGGCTGGAGCAATGATCAGTCATCATTGCAGATAGTGACCCTTTCACTAATTTTCTGATTCTTCTCCCTAGAATGTTGAACTTGTCTAATTTAGTTGTAAATTTTCCTCGAAGAATAGTACTTTCTTCAGTCGATGGTAAAACTTTTACAACATTGAAATTTAGGGCTTCAATCTGACTAGTTAAAACCTATATGCAACTGCACCTGTAAAAATGTGCTTGATGTTTCTGAGAAAGTGACTCACCCATATCTGGGAACTGCTATATAATTGGGGATTCATTGCTTAGGACCTACGACCAAAATCCTGATCAGATAAAACTTATTTTTCTTCATGGTGTTAGGAGATACAATCTACCACTGTGGAGAAGGCTTAGCAGTAGTCAGCTCCGTGGCAGGGTGGGCTTGTGGCAATTGCTTTCTGACATGTCATCAACAAAGGAAGCAAAGAGAAGGCCAGAAGCAAGGGTGGGCTGTAAAGATCAAGTCACTTCTTCACCCACGGATCTATTTTCTCCATCTGGATCCCGCTTCCTAAAGATTCTACAATTTCCAAAACCGTAATACCACCTGGAGTCAAGTGTTCAGACACATGAGCCTGTGAGGGATAATTCACATCAAATTATAATGCAGTCATAGTTCTGTAAAAAGAAGTCACAGTGTTCCCAAGGATATGACAGTATTTTCAGATTCAAGAGCAAATGGTAAGAAAATATTGGGCTGGGGTGAAGCATTTACTATGCATGAAGGAAGCACTGAGTTCAATGTACTGCCAAAAAGAAAGAAAAAGAAAAAAAATTAATGGAAAGTTACAAAACGGTTCTCACCACAGATAAAATCATACAGAAATGAAATGTGAGTCACTCCACTACACCAATAATCTCAACTAGCTGAAGTTTTGAGCTGAGGACAAAGGAAACAAATGGAAGTGAAGAACCACATTCCAGGGCCTCATAGACAGATATAGAAATAAAGGCCAAGGAGAGATAGACAGAGAATCTCTGGAGATTGGTGGCTAGCTAGCAGAATCCAATGAGCACTAGGTGCAGGGAGAGAACGTTGACTCAAAGAATGAAGTAGAGTGAGCTTTCAGGCTCTCTCTCTCTCTCTCTCTCTCTCTCTCTCTCTCTTTCTCTTTCACACACACACACACACACACACACACACACACACACACACACACAGACTCTCCTAGATTTGCATGCACCCACACACATATAAACATGCACATGCATATTGCAAATAAATCAAAATCAAAAATTAAAATAAATGAAGCTGCAGCAACCCTGGCTTTCTATGTGTTTACACACACACACACACACATACACACACACACACACACATCATTACTAATGACTGTCTTAAATCCTAATGAAATGATTGAACATTTAGGTTTGCTTTGATCATTCAGTATTATAAATACTCCTGTGTTAAACATGTTTGTAGATAAATCTGACAATATTTATAGCTAATTACATAAGATACATGCCAAAAATATAATTGCTAAATGCAGAGGAAAAAGTATTCTACTTTTGATAAATATTTTTTCTTGAATGTTATACCAATTCAAATTCACTCAGAAATACTTATCTTTATCAATATTGTTACACCTTATCAAAAAA
>PVHP010021120.1:0-29801 GCA_004024765.1 Zapus hudsonius
GGATGGTAGGATTAGATGGGCCACAGCTCTCTCGCTGAATCCTGAAAAATACAAACACATTCTCCATCAGAGAGTGAGATCAGTCTAGGTAAACAAATATACACAATTCTGGATTACCTAGATTCTATTTTTAGTAGCCTCCCTGTCAATTGCTCCCATAGTGCATCTTTTCTTGTGAGCCCAAGAGTACGGGATCTGGTGCCTATCGCCCTGAATCCCCAGTTCCAGTCAAGGGCTCCCCCTCCCTAAGTGGAATATTTGGCCGAATTTAAAAGCAGTTGATTGTCTCCCCCAGGCCCACGTTCCTCCATTGCACGAGTGCTCCTTT
This sequence comes from Zapus hudsonius, assembly GCA_004024765.1. Classification (NCBI taxonomy): domain Eukaryota; kingdom Metazoa; phylum Chordata; class Mammalia; order Rodentia; family Dipodidae; genus Zapus; species Zapus hudsonius. The sequence continues at coordinate 329 of PVHP010021120.1, forward strand.
CTTGGTTCACTGTTCTCTCCCAGTAGGAGGTATGGTCAGCTTATTCATGGCCGCAGACTGTGTTTCATGCCAGTGGTCTCTGTTTACTCCAGTTGTCGTTGATCAGCTTCCCCTGGCAGCTTGTGCAGTGCCTTCCAGCAATGTACTAACTGGCATCTGGGGGCTGGTTACCATTTCGGACCTTGAAGGGTCTCTCGATGCTGATCGATGGCATTCTGTGGTTTCTTCAGCAACATCTGCAGTCCCGAGTGGGCTTCTGGAACCGAGCTTGGTCAGTTTGCCCTAGAAGCGCATCTGCTTCTATGTGTGTGTGTATGTGTGTGTGTGTGTGTTTGGAGAGGGGGGGGGTCACAGAGAGAAGTGTGCCCAAGGATCGGGTGTTGGAAGGAAGGGGCCCCGGGAGGGAGAGGTGCTCAGCCAGCAAGTGCTTGGGAAGCGGCTGGCAGGAGATGGGTGATGGTGGGAGCTTGGGGTGGAGGAGGGGCGGTTGTCCGTTCCCCTGAGGAGCAGAGAGCCGCTGGGGAACCCTGTCTGGGCTGGTGCAGGAGCTGAGGATAGGGTGGGCTTGGGTTCAGGGCCGGCTGTGGTCCAAAAATATTTTATTTATTAAATATTTAAAAAATATTTATTTGCAAGGAAAGGAGAAGAGAGAAGGGGAGAGAGAGAGAGAGAGAGAGAGAGAGAGAGAGAGAGAGAGAGAGAGAGAGAGAGAGAGAGAGAGAGAAAGAAAGAAAAAAAATGGGCATACCAGTGCTTCTAGCCACTGAAAATGAATTCCAGATGAATGTGCCACTTTGTGCATCTGTCTTTACATGGGTACTAGGGAATGGAACCTGGGTTGTTAGGCTTTGTAGATAAGTGCCTTAACCACTGAGCAATCTCTTCAACTCTTTAAACAGTTACCTTTAAAGAAATCCAAAATATATGAAAGAGTTCTTATGCATTTACGCACTAAGTTACTATTCATGGGCCCTTGGTTCCTTTATAATGATCTGTTTTTCTGGTATCTGGGATCACTTTCCTTTGATGGAGGTCCTTTAACATTTCCTGTGGTGGAAAGAAATGATTTTTTTTTTTGCTTTTTTCGAGGTAGGGTCTCACTCTAGCCCAGGCTGACCTGGAATTCACTCTGTAGTGTCAGGGTGGCTTTGAACTCACGTCGATCCTCCTACCTCTGCCTCCTGAGTGCTGGGATTAAAGGCGTGTGCCATCATGCCCGGCTTGAAAGAAATGAATCTTATCTTTCATATGTTAAGAGAGGTTTTATTTTAATGTTGTTCATGAAGATGTTGGGTATAGATTCCAGGTTTTCTTTCAGTGCTTTCAGAGATGTTCCACTAACTGCTGCTTTAGTTATTTCTGGTGAACAGTCTGCCGTCATGCTTATCTTTCTTCCTCTTTATGGATTGTGACATTTTGTCTGGATGCTTTGAACTTTTTTTCCTTATCTCTGGTCTTTAACTATTTATTTATATAGGAATCTTCATCATTTTTGTGCTTAGGGCTTATTGAGATTTTCAGATTTGTTGGTTTATAAATCTTTTAAAGTCAAACTTGAAACCCTGTCAGCCATTAGTCAAAAAATTTTTTTTTCCATTTAGCCCTCTCATCTCCTCTTTTTTGGAGAGTGCAAGTACATGTGTATTAGGCTTAATTTCTTTAATTTGACCACAGTTCACTGATGCTATTTTCATTAAAATGTTCTTTTTTCCTGTGTGCTTCATTTTACATAGTTCCCATTCCAGTTCACTTATCTTTTTTTCTGCAATGTCTGAACTGCCATTAATTCCATCCAATATATTTTTATTTTTAAAACTATTTATTTTCAAGCAGAGAGAGAGAGGGATATATATATATATATATATGTATATGTATCTGCTCACAGTCTGATGTGGGTTCTTTTCTGCCAAGTTTGGGGCTGGAGTCTCTGCTCACAGTTATATATATATATATATATATATATATATATGAGAGAGAGAGAGAGAGAATGAATATTGGTATGCCAGGGCCTCTAGTACTGCAAAGAAAGTCCAGATGCATGATCCACTTTGTATATCTGGCTATCTGGCTATATGTGGGTACTGGGGAATCAAACCTGAGTTATTAGGCTTTGCAGGCAAATGCCTTAACTGCTAAGCCATCTCTCTAGCCCTAAGGTTGTTTTTGTTTATGCATGTGTTGATCAGACTATGGCCAAATACCCAGGATGGACCGTGTACAGATCTCCAGAGTTCATTCATTTAAAAAATTTATTTATTTATTTTCACAAGCAGAGAGGAAGGGAGGGAGAGGAGAGGAGAGAAGAGAAGAAGAAGAAGAAGAAGAAGAAGAAGAAGAAAGAGAGAGAGAGAGAGAGAGAGAGAGAGAGAGAGAGAGAAAATGGGTACCCCAGAGTTGAGAGAGAGCGAGCGAGCGAGAGAGAGGAATGGGCACCCCAGGGTCTCCTGCCACTACAAATGAACTCTAAATGAACATGTCCCACTTTGTGTATTTGGCTTTACTTGGATACTGGGAAACAGAACCTGGGCTGTCAGGTTTTTCAAGCAAGTAGCCCCGAGTGCTCATTCTTTGTACATCTCTCAATGCTCTTCTGAGCCTCCTCTTGGACTCCACTTCCTTTTCTAAGTCAGGGAGCCTGGGTTCCTCTTCCCAGTAAATTGGAGTATTTATAAGGGATCACCTTGCTTTCCCCCATTTCAGGAATCACTACCTTCCTTGCTTCAGTGCTTTGAAAACCATTGATTTATTGTTGTTGTCCAATGCTTTGTGTTTCAAGTGGAAGGCAAGAAAAGCCCCTCTTTGGGGGGAGATATAAAAGATGACATCAAGATGTATGGCTCGGGAAACTCCCAAGTTGAGAGCTGCCATTTCTCTGAATGGGGATGCCTGGGAGGAGCATGTTTAGTGGTGGTGGGCGTGGTGGGAAGAACATGCTTGGGACATTGGAGTGATGTCAGAGAGGCAGTTGGATTTGCCCAGTTTGGGACAGGGGCTGCAGATGCCCATTTGCATGCCATCCATGTGCAGAAAGTATTATAACCATGGAACTGGAGAAGAGCCCTAGGAAGTGGACCTAGGCTATCATATTAGCTAGGCTTTTTATTTTATTTTTATTTATTTATTTATTTTTTGGTTTTTTGAGGTAGGGTCTCACTCTAGCCCAGACTGACCTGGAATTCACTATGTAGTCTCAGGGTGGCCTTGAACTCATGGTGATCCTCCTACCTCTGCCTCCCAAGTGCTGGGATTAAAGGCGTGCGCCACCACGCCTGGCTAGGTTTTACTTTTTTAAAAAACTTTTTATTGGCAACCATGATCATAATCCCCTCCCACTACCCTCCTTTATCCATTTCTTCTTTCCAACCAGTCCCCTTTCTATTTTGATTTCATCATTTCACCCTCCTATTGTGGATATCTTGTATAGGTTTAGCCAAATTTTTAAGTTTTCCATACCATCTGATGCATTGCAGTGCTGGGTCCTTGCAGGCATTAGAATTCTCTGCTTAGATTAATTCCTAGAAGAGCAGTTCTAAGGGCAGCTTGCCTTTGATATGCAAACCCACCAATCTGGAGCCCTTACTCCTCAACCACCCTCCCTATTCAGCTCTTACACACTAGGCCTCGTTTCCTTAGTTTTCAAGGTCCCAGGATGGGCCCTGTGCAGATCTTCATAGTTCATTCATTTTTAAAATGGCCAGGTCCCAAATAACTACTGGGTATCTCCTGTGCCCCAGAGTCTGAGGAAATGATGTAAGTCAGCTAGTCCTAAACTGCCCAGTCTCACCTAGTCCTTCCCGTAGAACCCACAGCAAAGTCTTTTGCCCACCGTTGCCTCTCATTCATTCTTCCCACCCACTTTGGTGCCATGACTTGTACTTCTAGCAATTTGTGACTTGAGTTCTTCCTTCACGATAGTCTCTTCTGTGTTTCTGCATCTTAGCATGCCTCAGGTTCCCTGCTGAGACTAGTACATGTATGATCTCACCCCTTTTAGTCTCCCAGTATCCTGTGAGATAGGCGCTATTATTACCTTTCTTCACCCTATAGATGAGAAGACAGAGTAGAGAGAGGTTCTGTGGTTTGCCCATGGTGTCTTCATCTCTTCTTCATTGGTGAATGGTCATTGTACAGTGTAATGGGTTTTATTATGATATTTCCAAATATATGCAAATTTACCATATGCAAGAATTAATTAAAGGTCTGTGTGAGGTTTGTGGTTTTTTCTTTTCCCCATTCCTTCCCATATTTGTATGGGGCACTTTTATGTGTCTGTTTCTATTTTCTGTCTCATGATGCCAAAATCTTACTGAAAATATTGCTCAGTTTCAGTGGTGGTCCCTGTGGATCCAGTCTGATATGGGCTCCTTTCTGCCAAAGCTGGGGTCTCTGCTCACAGTCTGATATGGGTTCTTTTCTGCTAAGTTTGGGGACTGGGGTCTCTTCTCACAGTCTGATATGGGTCCTTTTTTTGCCAAGTTTGGGGGGGTTTCTGCACAGGGCATCAGACATTCGGAGAACATAGTCCTGCCTGGGCCTTTGCTCCATCTGGCCAAATCAATAAGTAATCAGCATGGAGTTGATCTTATTAGCTATTCATTGTTCCCCTCCCAAACTACAAACCAGGCTGGCCAGTGACAATGCTTTTAATTAATATGAGGCAGATTAAAATTCATTAGAGCAAGGTTGTTGATAATGAGGTAATTGTAAGGCAGGCTATGAAGCTGTGCATAAAAAGGAAGTTGAAGTCCGGGCAGAGCATGGCTGTTCCTGTGATGGTTTGATGGGAATGGGAGGCAGGTGTGGGGCTTCTCAATAAGGAGGTGCCGCAGGGATACAACCAGCCAACCAATGAAGCCAGGCATGACTGGTATCCAGTGAGCAAATGGGTGCGTTGGCATCAAGGGTGACGGTGGAAAGAGGAAGACCTTTGAGAAGAAGCTGAAGTAGTCTGGGAGATGCTAGAGTTTATAGGAAGTGACAGGTTAGTTTCCACAAGGACTTCATTATAGTGGGACTTTGTGATCATACAGTTGTTTTGGGGTCACCCACAAACCTCTAAGTAACCCCTCATCTGTACACTGTAAATAACCTCAATAAATGTATTGGCTTATCAAGTTGGATTTTGATGGAATTGTATGTTGGTCTGTCATTGGTATCCTATCAGGAATAAATAGATGTCTGTTTGCGTCTCCCCAGGAAACGTTAATGTAGCAAGGGTACTGTTTGTTGGTCATGGCAGGGCAGTCAGAATGCAGAGATGAATGCTGCAGCTCAGTTTACCGTTTCCTTTTATTCAGTCCAGGATCTGAGCTGTTGGAATGGTGCTGCCCACATTTAGGGTGGGTCTTCTCCCCTCACTTCATCTAGAAACTTCCTCACAGACAGGCCCATCTCTTAGGTGATTGTGTTAGTCAGGGTTCTCTAGAGGAAACAGAGTTGATAGAATGGATTATGGCAAAAGGGAATTTATTGGGGTAGCTTACGATAGTCCAACAATAGCAGTCTGCAGGCTCATGGGTGAAGGAACCAGTAGCTGTTCAGTCCACGTAGCTGGATGCCTCAGCAGTCCCAATCCAGCCCAGAAGGCCTGATGACTCCCTGGGGAGCGGCTGCTCTTCAGTCCATGATATTAGGCTGAGGAAACTGAGTTCTAGTGTCCAAGAAGGGTAGGAGAGCAAGAGCAAGTCACAAACAAGCACCAGCAGCTGGGGGAGGAAGGGGGAGGAAGGAAGAAGACCTTCCCTTCCTCTCAAGCTTCCTTATATTTAGTTCCCTTAGAAGGCCCACCCACTGGGGGGAAGGGCTCACTCTGGAGAAGGGACCTCCTCCCTTCTCCAAAATCCCAAAAGGATTTTGTCAGTCCTTTCTGCGGACAAGCTCAGAGATCAGCCCAAGATTACTGTGGATTATTACACAGGTCAAGTTAACAAATAAATTTAACCATTACAGTGATTATAGATCCTGTCAAGTTGATAACATTAACCATTACACGTGAGGGCCATGGAAGAGCTGGGCCCAGTGAGGCTTCCCACAACAGAGAGACATGCAGATTTGAATCAACCTGAAGAACCAGCGCAACAGATCTGCTAGCATTGCCACACACATTATAAAAGCAGCATACATGTACATGCACATAAAAGTGCAGCAGCATGCACACTCAGCAACATACGTGCACACAGCAACAATGCACATACACAGCAGTACATGCATGAACACCCGGAAAGTACATCACACACACCAACATATACTTGTCTCCTTAGCTGTAGCCTCCCCGCCCACCACCCCATAAACATGTATACATTGTTGTTTACATTGTTCTCATCTGAATTAGTCCTCAACTTTCATCTTAATCTATTCAAATTCAGTTTCAGGGGTCAGCCCTGTATCATCAAGTTCTAGCTACACTAGTAATGTGAAGATGGAAAATTTAATGTAAAGAATTATTAATTGAAAGGGGTCAAAGGAGAGTCTAGTGTTACAGAAGTAGAAACATAAAAAGCAGCTCCTCCTGGGGTCTGGGATGGGAGTGGGGGAGTGAACAGCATGGGACTGAAGACTTAGCAGAGTTCTTTCCACCCAAGTCTAGGAAGCCCTGATGGGGTGGACAGTGTTGCCCTGGGAGCTGGTAGCACAGAGATGCCTTGAAGCTGGCCATTGACAGAGGAGCCTGTTGGGGACAGCCTGCCATGTGGTAGAGGAAGGGCATGGGATCAAGCTAACCTATTGGGTGGTCAGTACATTTCCTGGAGGGTGCAGGGCACAGCTGGTCTGTTAGGTTCCTGGAGTGGGCACCACCAGCCTGTTTGCTACATACTGGAACCATCAAGGGAGACCCTTGCTTCTTCTGTGGCCTCACAGTACCCCCACAAGCCTTCTGTTGATAAAAGCTGATATTGCTCTGTGACAAAGTCCTTCAGGATCAGAGAAGCAGTGGTTCTGGAGCTGAGAGACAGTGTAGACAGTCTTGCCTTACAGGGGTTTGACTTACCAATGTTTTTCAACTAGACAGTGATGCAAAGAAAGATGCATTCAGTAGGAACCATACTGGGAATGCTGGGCTAGTGATACGTAAAACTCCCTCCGGATGCTGGTTGTGGCCTCCAGCCTTCACCCCAGTCAGCTACATTATGACTAGGATAATGACCAATGCTGCATGGTGTGTATTGGTGCAGACCTATGATGCTGTGTTGGTTAGGGGTATTAAATGCACTATTTATTTATATATTTATTTTAAATGTATTCTTCACTCATGGTGTTTTTATCAGTTGATTGGTAGAAATCAACTGGTAAAATGGGACGATCAGTATGTAATCCCATTTTTAGTCAGGGGACATCTTCCGGTTTGTAATTAACACATTCTGGTCACCCCTTTCCACAAGCCGATCTCTTCTCTAATTCCATCCTTCTTTCTTTTCCCATTCATCCGTGTGTTCCCATTATGCTAGGCTCTTTCTGACACTTGCTGCTGTGTTTTGTTCTCTCGTTCTCTTGTTCTCTCTCTCTCTCTCTCTCTCTCTCTCTCTCTCTCTCTCTGAGACCCTGTGGGGCATCCTCACATGGTCAACCACAAGGTGCTGAGCCCACAGAAGTCTCCAGTGAGTATGTGGTGGTCTCTCCTTGGAGGGTCTGAGAGCTGGGTTGTGTCCTTTTTCCTTTTCTAGTCATCTGTCTCCTTTGGGTGCTGACTGCGCCTGCTGCTCAGCCTGCCTCCTTGAGTGAGTGGGCAGCTCTGCCAGGACAGCCTGGCTGTGTGTGCTGATGGGATGGCTGTGGATGCCTTTCTGGCTATCACTCACACTGCTGCCAATTGTGCGCTATCTTTACTGTTGGGTTGAGTTTTGGGGATAATTATTTCTGCTCAAATATTTGTCCATTGTGGCTTGAAACTTGATAGTGACCACAGAGAGGGTCCCAGCCTCCCATTTGACCAAGTCCTTCATTCTCACCTCCTCTTTGACTTTACCCAGCTCTACATGATCTTCCATCGTCATCTGACACTGGATGGCTAGCCTGGTCCCTAGTTTCTCTTCAGTGCTAGGGATTGAACCCAAGGTCTTGTACGTGCTAGACAAGTACTCTACCAACCAATCTACATCCTTAGCCCTCCCCTGCCATTTTCCAGTTTGTAAGAGACGGTCCCTGCCTCCCAAACCTTTGTCTCATTGTCTCCTGTGAAGGAAAAGGACTCTCATTGGTTTCCACTTAGATCAGGTGTTCACATCAAGACCAGAGGACTCTACTTGGGGGGGGGGTTGCACTTGTGTTTATATAAGTTCCCCCAGAATGGGTTGGGGTGGGCAGTGGTGACAATTTGCTGTGTGGCTGATTGGGAAACTATGGGGGACATTTCTTCCATCCTTGTTAGTGGTGTTCTTTAACTGTTCCCAGGACTTACTTGCTAATGATTAATAGCACTTGAAAATGTCGGCTCACCCATGATGTTGACTTTGGCAGTGTAAGCCAGATCAGGTCCCCACAGCACACTGGGACCCCTTGTCCCCTGTGTTGTATAATGGCCTATCCTGCCTCAGAGGCTGAAAACAGGAGATCCTCAGTTGGACTTGGTGTGATGACTGGGAACACACAACCTGGGCACAGGTGGTGCTGCTCCCCAGCTCTGGTAGGACAGAGTAGCATCAGTATGTAAATGGAGGACCCCTTTGTAGACAACCTGCCCAGCTGCCTGCTCCATGAGCCTGCTTACCCCACCCCACTATTATTCCTCCAGTAAGTAGCAGTGTCCAGTGGAAGTTCGCTGCAGGCATGAAGTCCTACATTTTGACTGGTGTCCATCCTTGCATTGGACATTTATTTACTGTTTTCTAAACAAGACAACTGAGTTTCTTATCTCTATGGGTACCAACACCCACCTCCCTGAACTGTCTTGAGGATTAGAGGATGGCATGTATATGAGCAGGTTTTATCAATGGAAGGGTTCCAAAGAAGATCGAAGCATTATTAGAATGTCTGAGGGCTGGATGGCAAATACGTTAACTCACTATACTCTTGAACAAGTACTTAGTAGATCAGCTTTGGTAGCCATCAATACTCCTTTCTAGGGAGTGAGATCCAACCAGGTAAGTTTGGATGGAGGCTGTGTGCAGAGTCTGGCATTGTTATGAGATTGAAGCTGACTACTCTGGACATTGAGGAAAGGAAGAGGGGAGGTGTGTACATGTTTGTGTGAGTGTGCACACATACCTGCCCTGGGCCCTGGGGAGTAAATGAGGATGTGTGAGCAGAGGGGCAGGAAAAGGACCATTATCCAGGGGGCAGAAAGCACTCACTTCTTTGGCCTGGGCTGTCTCCTGCAGGTGCACCTCCGCTCTGCCAGGCGTCTCTGTGAGCTCTGCTGTGCCAACCGGGGCACCTTCATCAAGGTGGGCCAGCACCTGGGGGCTCTGGACTATCTGCTGCCAGAGGAATACACCAGCACACTGAAGGTGCTTCACAGCCAGGCCCCCCAGAGCAGCATGCAGGAGGTCCGCCAGGTCATCCGTGAAGACCTGGGAAAGGAGGTACCCACCTCTCTGGGGTGAGGGTGGGCCCTGAACCAAAGCTCTGCTTTCAAAAAGGCCCTGGCAGAGTTCTTACTGCCTGGACCCAGGGTATTGGGGATCACCACTGATACAGACAACCAAGTGCCTCAGCAACTTGCAGTGCTCAGCCAGAGGACAGAAGAGCCTCCATCAATGCACTATTTAAAATATGAACTGTCCATATTCTATCGTGTTGGCTGATAACCTAGTATATTCCATAGGATTCAACCTAACACTGCCTGTCAGTTCCTGAGGGCTTACTGACGGCCGTGCTGATGCTGGCACTATCTCATTTAATTCTCACAGCAAGCATGAGTGAGTTCTATGATTGAACCCATTTCACAGAGGAGGGATGGAGACCTTGGGTGGCAAAGTTAGGTGTCCAAGGGCACTGTTGGGTAAGTGATTCTAGCCCTGTAAGAGTTCCTTGCTCTGACTTCTGGAACAGCTCTGATGGATACTCATCCAGCCTCTGGATAACTTCCAGGCATAGGAATCTGGCTGTCTCTTCTGCCACCGAAGGTGGCCCATTCTATTGTCATTCCTACTGTAAGAAGACATTCTTATGAGTCCTAAGTCTGGACTTCTTAAATCCCAGTTTTTCATTTTCATTCTGTACCTGGAGTGACAGAGAAAAGAGCAAAGGGCTCTTCTGTCACATTCCTTTGCACTCATGCTGGTGACCTGCAGGTGTTGCTTTGTGTTCAAATGGGCACAGTTCTCACTGGCCTGTTCTCATCACCATGTTTGTGGGGGATAAGTAGGGGTTATAGCGGCCATATGCAGGGGGCTGATCAGGGCATCAGGCCCATGCTAGAAATTAAAAAAAAAATTATATCTTTATTATCCATAACTAGATACACTGAATGAGCAAATAATGTGTTGGTGTCCCCAGTTCCCCGATTTCCCTCTTCCCTGTCCCCAACCAGCTGGATATGCTCCTCCATGGGCAGTCTGGATCAGTCCTTGGGGTAGGGGACCATGGATAGCCTAGGAGTCAACCCAGTTCCAACCCCCCTTTGTATGTTGTTACTGAGGGGGCCATGTCTCTGGACATTCTCCTCTACCATGGCTCTTACAATCTTTCCGCCCCCCTCTTCCACTCAGTTTCCTGAGTCATGGTGGGTGAGTATTAAGGCTCCAGGCTAGCAATTTTGTGCTTTGAATTGAGGGTCCTTCAGAGATCTTTACCACACCCTATCCCCCTTGCCTAGTGCTGGCTTTTGAATCCATTCTTAAGCAACATGATCTTAAAGTCCAGCCTTCAGCAGCTTATGCCTTTTCCTAGATTGGTTTATAACTGTTGGTGCCTCTCTGTTACCCTGAGCATCAGTGTAGCAATACTTTCAGGGTGTACCCCACTTGGTCCCCACCTCCTACCTGTTTCATAACTCACTTGGTGAGGGAGGGGCATAATGACTAGAGTTTGGGCTCTGAAGCCAGGACTTTGGTTCCAGCATAAATTAATGTATGCTTGGCATCTCATTCTCCTTATTTATAAAATGAGGAAGACCTTTGTGCCTGCCTCATAGGGCTGGTGTGATGATCAGCTGTGTATTACTTACTTTTCTCACTACTATGACAAAATACCTGGGGAAAGCAGCTTAAGGAAGGAAGGGTTTATTTTGTCTCACAGTTTCAGGAGATACAGTCCATCATGGGGGAAAGCCATGGAGGCAGGAGCAGGAGGTGGCTGGTCAAGTTGTATCCACAGATTGTAGAGTGAGGGATGCTGGTACTTAGTTTGCTTTCTCTCTTTATTCAGCTCGGGATCCCAGTCATGGGATGGTGCCGCCCACAGTTCGGGTGGGTCTTCCCACCCAATTAACCTCAGCTAGAGACTCCCTCACAGACACACCCAGAGCCTTGACTCCTGGGTGATTCTACACACCATCAAGTTGACAGTTGGATGAACCATCCCAGAAGGACAGTGAAGAACAGATGCTGGGTACTATGGTTGTGGTACTGCCCTGTGCTCTGCTTACACTGCACTGCTTGTCTCCCACTCACTACTTGGTACCTGTGCTCATGGTCCCATCTGCCTGGAATGTTTTTATTCCACTCTGTCTGGCAGATGACTCCAGGCCATTTGTCATCTCTCCATCCATCTAGTAAGGACAAGGCAGGGTGCTAAATGCTGGTTTCCTGGCCAAACTCCAGCTCTCCCGAGGTCCTCTGGCCTTCCTTGACCAGGCTCTGCACAACTTCGCTCCTCTATTGGTAGCATTATGGTTTGGTTAGTTGAATCTAAGCAGTTCAAAAAGTCTTTGGCAATGGAGACAGACCACGGCAGTCCTTCCCCCTCCCGCACCTGCGGCATGGGAGCAGTAAGGGACACAGCAGGTACCAGTGTGTGTTTAGTGGGTGAATGAGTTTCCTTCCATTCTGCAGGTCAGGGCTGAGAATAGGGGCAGAAGCTTGATAATGACCAGCCCCATGTTTACTGATATGGGTGGAACTGTCCCTGGTCATCATTTAGAGCTGGTTCCAGGTGCCCAGCATCTGGCCAAAAAGGTGCCACTCTTCAGTGATGGCCTGGCCTGGAGGAGGCCTCATTTTCCAACCCTGGGACTCGGTCATGTCAGAGGTGAACACAGATACCGTCCTTTCTCAGAGGCACATTTCCTCCCAAAGGAGGGATGAAATGAAAGGAAGACTTGATTAGAGGGGGCAGTGTTGGGATGGAGGGGCCCCAGGCAGAGGGGTCAGGGTTGGCATGGTATCAGTCCGAGGGTCTCTGGCTTCCAACAGCACGAGGCTCAGCCCTAAGGTAAAACCAGGTGACTCGCTGTAATAACAGTGGGAAGTGTATCACTGCTGCCACGTGACAGCTCAGTGGGCTTAGATATGAGGGAGGGAGGCCATAGGAGGTTAACCCTTGGAAGCCTCTGGGGAGGGGGTGGGCAAGAGCAGGTCAGCAGTTCCTTCCAAGCTAGGGCAGAATGAGGTTTTTAAGGCAGGGGTGTCAGCAGATGTGGTGTGCCTACTCAGTTGGCTGGAGGATGTCTGTGGTTGGAAGGTGTCTCCTGCATCCTCAAGAATCCAGGCAGTCCTGAGCAAGCTGGCTGTATAGCTTCTGCCTACCCTAGGTTGTCTGAAAAAGGCAGCTACAGTTCCAGGCAACTGCCCACCACTGCTTGTTAGTTTAGGAACCTCTGGCTTCTTACTACACTCCCCATAGGCACTCAGTTAAAATCTTCCCTTCCCCTCCCCTCCTCCCTCCTTGGGAAATGGCATTTGTTCCCTGGTGACACACTTTCTCATCTGTGGGTGGAGGGAGGGGAAAGGACTGTGTGGGAGGCAGAGTAGGCGAGAGTGGGGGTGTGAGGGCGGAGGAAATCACTCACTTTGCACTCCCCTCTCTTCCAGCTCCTCCTACGACATTGCTTGGGGAGAAGTGTCACCTCAGAACAGTGTTGGAGTGGGATGCTCTAGTCCTGCCACTTCCAGCCCTTGGGCCCTCCCATAGCTCGGTTTCATCCTCAGAGCATGGAGCAGAGTCTTCCCTGTATCACTCTTTTTAGGTCACAGGCCCTGAATGGACTCTGAGGTCATCCCAAGTTCAAAGACTGTGTGAATGCTCCCACATCTCAGATCACAGGCAGGGTGATGCTTCTGTCCTGATTTCTCAGTCCTTGTGCCTCTTGGGGACCCTTTCCATCCACAGAGGCCTTGGGGGGGTCACTTGTGTCCTCAAACCACTTCCTTGCCCCCAGTGGTTGGGATTGGTCCTGAGAGGGTGTCCCCACCATGGGGTTAGGGATGAGACGGAGTTTGTAGTACTTCTGTTTCTTGAACTCCATACTACAATTTGGGTCTAGATCAGTGTAAATCTAGACACCACCTGTATGGAGAAGAGGCCAGAGAAGGGCTCCATTTTGCCTATCTAGGTGCTGGGTGCTGCTTGGTTCAGTGAGGGACAGCAGCAAGCTACAGGATGAGGCCTCAGAGCTTCTGGCTGCTAAGGATATAGGGTCTTTCCTGCTGTCTCAGAGGTGCCCTGGCCTTGGACCATGTTGGGGAATATTCTCAGCTCTAGTTCCCTGACGACCCTTAAAGCCTCTGGTCCATGTGCAGTATCTACCTTGGCCAGCAGATGGCACCCAAGTTTGTGAGTGAGGAGGGCTGTTGTTGACTTGGCCCTTCCCTGCAGAGGGCTTCCCTGAGGGAGGATGAGCCTGTTTTTTCATACTCTTGGGCATGGCCCATAGAGGCCATGCTGACCTCTCCCCACCCTGAGTGGAGGCAGGCATGGACTGAGCCATGAGGCTGTGGACTACTGTGGTTTGGGTAAGAGACCTCTAGGAGGAGTGGCCTATGGGAGGGAGGTCCTTAGGTCATTGGGGACAGTCAGACCTGACCCCTTCCTGTTTCTCCTTGCTTCCTGCCCATGAGGTGAGCAGTTTTCTCTGCCATGTATTCCTTACCATTGCCACTTGGCATCTCCACAAAAGACCCAGAGCAAGAGGTCTGCATGACCTTGAACTGGAATCTCTAGAATCATGAACTGAATAACCCTTTCCTTATAGAAGTTAACCATGTCAGGTGTTTATAGTAATGTACATCTGAGCCACACAGCTGCTGTGGTCCCCTGGAGTCCTTGGCTTTATTCTGGAAGACCTGGGTTTTTGTGACACGAATCCCTCCTTACACCTTCCTCATTCGGGTTAGGAGATCTCTAGTGTCTCCCACCAGTTCTGATGGCCTGCAGTTCTGTAGTTCAATGTCTTTTTTCTCTTTTACTTGTCTACGCAGCTGTGATTGGGTGAAAAAGGAACTTCTGGACACTGATGTGACCTCATTCTAGACCCCAAAGTGGGAGCTGGGTTGACTGAGGTAATGCTTGGTCACAACAAGGGCTCATAGAGTTTGTAGGAGTAAGAGGGGTTCCTTCTAAGTGGACAGAAGCTTTCTGAAGCAGGCAGCTGCAGTTGGAGGAAGGGCTCACTTAAGAACGACATGGGGATAGTTTCACACAAAGCCGGGTGACTGGTGACTAGAATGTGGTGTTTAGGAGCTGAGGCCACATTTTGAAGGGCCTGGAAAGTTTTTATTTATTTATTATTTATAAGAATGTGAAACTGCGGGACCTGAGTGAAGGAAGGCTGAAGGTCTGAGTGTAGGGAGTGGGCAGGGTGGGTGCGAGTTGAGAGAGCTCTGCAGGAGGCTGATCATCACAATAAAGCAGAGATGTGGTCATCCCTTACAGGTGGGGAGAGGTGAGGTGGGTGGAGAGCTTGGAGAGAGTGGGACTTAGGAGGTGATCAGTAGTGTGGTTCAGCCTCATGGGTACAGCTGTCTTTGGCTATGGACACACACACATGCACATGTATGTCTTCTCCTTCCCCATCAAACACAGATAAGTCAGGACACAGAGCATTTCAACAAATGGTCAAGGCAGGTCGGCATATGGTCAACACCTGTAATTGCAGCCCTCTGGAGGATTGGGGCCAACTGTCAAAGGAAAAGAAAGAAAAAAAGAAATGATGGATGGAGGCCTGTGTGTTGCCCTGGAATCTAGTTGTTCCAGATGAGGTTCTTCTTACCTCTGAAATTTATGAGAATTTGAAGGAAGTGAGGTCATCTGCTGGAGTTGAGCCAAGAAATGCCTCTGTGGCAGTACTTGTACTGGTGGTGGATAGTGGATTTATTTTCTGTGAAACATGTTTATGTTAGTTTTTTGCCCCTGAGCTCCTCTTCCAGGGGTGTGGGAATTTAGGCTTGACCTTATTTTATAGCTTTGCACAGTTCCCAGGAGCACTGCATATCCTAGGTGTTTGGTGTTCTTGAAGGGCCACCTATCTGCAGTTGCTATGGAGATGCAGAAGAGCTATGGAGGTGCCATTGTGAACAAGGTGAGAGAACATACTCACTTTTGTATGAACCCCTGAGGGCAGGTGGAGGGTGCCTTGTTTTCTTTTGCTCTGGGTTTAATCCAAAGTTCAGCAGAGAGAGAAAATGTTCCTGTTCTAAGGTCATCAGCTGCTTATCCAGCTTGATGGTAGTGGCCAGAGAGAAGACACTTAGGTGCATAGACCAGCAAGAACAAAGGCAGAAGGGAGAGGTGAGGTACAGAATGGATTGTGTGGACAGACAAGAGGTACAAAAGACCCCTACTAGCATAGGGAGACCTTGGTAAGAAGTAGGTCAAGGTGTCCCCTTCTGTGTCCCTTCCTTCCACTAGGCAGGCATGTTTTCATTCCTGTTACTCAGGGTTCTTTAGAGAAATTAAACCAACCAGATATGAGTATATGTTTATATGTCTCTCTCTAGAGAGAAATTTCAAGGAATCGATCATAGAGGCCAGCGAGTCTAGAATTGGTAGAGTGGCTTAGCAGGCTTTAAGTTCAAGTGTGCTGGCAAGATTCTTTCTTGCTTCAGGGACATCACCTGATTGTGTGAGGCCCACTCAGATTATGGGTGAGCATGGTGGTACAGGCCTGTAATCATAGTGTTTTGGAGATGGAGGCCAGCCTGGGCTATATAGCAAGGCTGTTTCTCAAAGGTTAGAGGTATAGCTCAGTGTTATAGGAAGGCTCAGAGTTTGACCTCGACACTGAAGAAGGAAGGAAGGAAGGAAGGAAGGAAGAAGATAAAGGAAAAACAAAGTCTAAAATAACATGGGATCTAATATCTGGGCACCATGGCTGAGCCATAAGATGAACCATCACAGTTCCCATGTGGCCCTTGATGGGGACTGTACATTTGTATACTCAGTCCCACTTTCACATGACACTTGACCTTTTGACCTTTGTAATGAACTTGTTAAGGGTGGGAGCCAAACTGCCTATTGGTTTATTAGATTTGTGATCTTGGGTAAGCTATTTCCCCCTTCTGCCCCTCACTTTCCTCCTTTGTAAAATGGGTTGAAGACATAGTCTGCCACGTGGGTTCATGCAGGTGGAGCATTCATTGGTGGAGAGCACACCAGTGTCAGGCCAGCTGATCCCGGTCCTCTTAATACTCATCTGTTTACTGAGCTCCCAGTGCAGGTCCTGCACCAGGCGCCTGGGGTCTCTGCTGCCCACTGCCCTTGTCCTCACTGTCTCTGTACTCCCCCTCTGGCAGGGGCGCAGCCTGCCTTATTAGCCTGCAGCCATTTTGAGGATCACCTTGTAGGGATCAGCTATTCTTCGACCTGTTTCTCCTGGCCTGTGACCTTTGTTTGTCCTTTCATCTGGCTCATCTCCACAGACTGTCCCTAAGAAGGCCACCAAGTGAGTGTTCTGGGAACGAACAGAAGGATCTGTGGTATGAAGAAGCTGTGGGCTGGGGAGGGAGATCACTTCCTCCTCTCGCCCTGTCCTCATCCTGCCTTCCCAGCAGATCTCAATAAAAAATACATTTATATTAAAAACATAATGAAGAATAAAAAACATTTTTCTCCCAATAATGCCAAACATCAAAAGGAGATTTTTATCAATTATGAGAGAGAGATTTTGGCCATAAAATGGTAATTTAACGAGCGGGAGATGGATGGCGGGAAGCATTAATGTCAGTCGGGACGGATGGCCTGCCATTAGTCACTGGGGGAGAGCAAGGCGGTGGCTGTGTGGCCTGGCTGGGTGTCTTCTGACCCTCCCCCATCCATCCTGCCCTCTGTCAGCCTGTGGCCCTCTCCTGCCCACAGAGTTTCTGCTCTGGTCTCTGAGGCATCTTATAGCTTCCTTATGAGGTCTCTTATCCCAGCTGGAGACAGGTGGCCCCTGCCCATCGAGAAAGCTCTGTGGTGAGCGAGTGGGAGCTGCCCCTTCCCCTCAGCCTCGCAGCTTTTTCCACCTGGGCTCCTGTGCCCACTGTATCTGCTCCCCCATGTCTGTCCTGCTTCACGCTGTTCTGATTCCTCACTTTACCCACTGAATTCTTCTCATCCTTGAACCTGTGGGTCTAACCACCTACATGGCACCGCACATGTACACACATGCCTGCTGGGCACCAGCCACTGTTGCAGGTGGGATTCCAGATACACTTTCCTGTGAAGTTTTCTTTTCTGGTCTTTTCCAGCACCCCAGTCAGGTTCATCATCAGTCACTCCCAGTTCTGAATCCCCTCTCGTGCCAGGCTTGGGCTTGGCTTGCATTAGGTATTACTAAATATTGTTGGGCTGGAGAGATGGCTCAGTGGTTAAAGGCACCTTCTTGCAAAACCTGATGGTCTAGGTTCAATTCCCCAGCACCCACATAAAGCTAGATGACAAAGTGGAGCATGCTTCTGGAGTTTGCAGTGGCTGGAGGCCCTGATGTGCCCATTCTCATTCTCTTTGTCTTTTTCTCCCTCTCTTTCTCCTTGCAAACAAATAATAATAAAAATGTTGTTCTGAATTCTAGAACTACCTTGATTGTCTCTATCCCCCTTCTAGGCAGGCTGGACAAAGTCTCATGAATCAGAGTGCTTGGTTTGGAACCGTGGCTGGTCCTCACACTCAGCTTGGCCATCTGGTCATCTCGTGCCTGGTTCATGTCCCCACCTTATGCTTCCTTTGGAGTTTTCTCAGTATACTGTCCACAGCGGATCATGATAAGAATGGAGATGCCATTTAATGCTGGTCATCAGGGCCGAGGCCCCTGGGATGGTCAGTTCTGCCTCTGTTCCTGGTTCTGTGGGTTCTGAGGTGTGTCCAGGATCGTGGTGTGAGGAGGTTGTGACTGAGGCTGAGGGCCAGGCCAGGGAATGGCTTCTAGAAGGAGCAAAAGGATCTTTGCTGAGTCAGTGTGGAAAGCAGGATAGAGAAGCAGGCATTGAAGTTGGAGTCTTGCTTAAGATTTAAGTGCTGTGTGTGTCATCTTGGGTAAGTGTGATCGTCTCTCTAGCTTTGGTTGTCTCATCTGGAGACAGAAATGATCAAAGAACCTTCACATTATTAGGTGTGTGGTGGGGACTGAAAGATATAAGCCATCTAGAAATGCTTCAGGACTGTGGATAAGACTCAAAAGCACAGAGGAAAACTAGACCAATGGGATGAGGTGATTTTTTTTAGCTTCCACATGTGGTACTTGTTTCTCTGTGCGTGGCTTATTTCACATAACGAAAAGATTTACAGTTCCATCCATGCGGCTACAAATGACAAAATTTCATTAATTTTTATTTTTCATTTTTTTCTAATTGCTGAAGGCTTAGCATGACAAAGAAAACAGTTAACAAGTTGAAGAGACAACTTGCAGAATGGTAAGGCCTGGAGGCCATTTACAAAGTCCATTCAACAAGGGATTAATAGCCAGGATTTATAAGAAACTAAAAAAAAAACAAAGCTCAGTAACAAAAAGTCAAATAATCAACTAAGAAATAGGTCATTGATCTCAGAAGAAGGCATATACTGGCCAGTAGATATTTGAAAAAAAATGCTCAGCACTCCTCATCAGGGAAATGCACACCAAAGTCACAATGAACTGAGCCTGGCAGCACATGCCTATAACCCCAGCACTCGGAAGGCTGAGGCAGGAGGCTTGCTACAAGTTCAAGGCCAGCCTGAGATACATAGAGAAACCCTGTCTTGACCCTTCTCCTCCCAAACTCTACAATGAGATATCATCTCAACTCAATTCAGATGGCTGTTATCAACAAGACAAACATGAAGAACAGGTCTGTGTCTCTGCCTTTCTGCCCCTCTTCCTCTTCTCTCCTCCCCTCTTTCTGTATAAACCTGGTAGGCTCTGAATTTGTGAGAATTCTGCCTCTGTCTCCTGAGTGTTGGGATTCTACCTGTGTGCTATCACACCCCACCTTTTCCACACTTTCTATACATCACTATGGAAAATAGTATGGAGGTTCCTCAAAAAGCTGGAATCAGAACTACCATAATACTCAGCAGTCCCATTCCTGCGTCCTTATCCTATACTGTTGTGGGTATTGTTTGTAAAACTGTCCATAATAGTCAACACACCTGAGTGGAACCCACCTGAGTGCCCATCAATGGGTGGTTGGGTTAAGAACATATACATATACATGCTGGAATAACTATCATTCAGCAATAAAAAGAATGAAATTCTGTCATTTCCAGCAACATGGACGAAACTGAAGATCATCATGTTAAATGAAATCAGCCAGGCACACCACATGTTGTCACTCCTATGCTGATCAAAGTTGATCTCATGGAGGAGGGAGTGGAAGACTAGTTACTCATAGTTGGGCAGAGTAGCAGGGAGGTAGGGATGTGGTGGTTGGTTGATGGTATAGAATTGCAGCATGGTAGAAGGAGCAAGTTGTGATCTACAGCATAATCGGGTGACTACAGCAAATGATATTATATTGTGTATTTAAAATACATATCAGAGAGGATTTTGAATGTTTTAAAAGAAATGTTAAAAAGGTGGATATGCTAATTACTTTGATTTAATCATTAACTTGTATGCGTGTGCTGAAATATTATGCCTGAACCCCCATAAATGTGTACAATAAGGATGTGTCAATTAAAAAAATACAGCACCATCTAAAGTGAAGTGCCTAGTGTGTGTAATTGTCTGCTATGTATATGATGCATAGAGTCCCCAAGGTGTGCAGCGGCTCACCTGGTTCCTAGGTTCTTCTGGGGGTTGGCAGGTTCTGGGTCTTTTCTTTTATCATCTCTTTTTTTTAAATTTCCCCTTTATTTTTCATACTTTTACCTTGATGAAGTTTTAAAAAATTATTCCACATATAGTATAACAGATTATACTCTTTTATTCCCTTGTTCCTACTCATTACCTTGGGGGCCGTCCTCAGTGGGGTTATGCATTCACTGTGGGGTCATGAGGACCTCAGTCCCTATTCACCTTGTTTTTGTTCAGAGACAAGTGATCCATAAGAACCCTAACTTATTTGTGGTAAGGGTTTAGAAACATACTGGTTCAACCCTGTATTTCATAGGTGAGGAAATTTGCTCAAATGGCTTATCTAGGTAGTGGTAGAAAGAGGACTAGAACCCAGATCTCTTGACTCCTGACCCAGCATTCTTCCTCCTGGATTATCATGGTCTGGGGGAAGCTTTGTGCTTGGAAGGAGAGGCCAGCACTTGGGAATAAGGCTGAAGTCACAGCCTTGAAAAGCTTTTAACCCCACACCACTTCCATCCCTCTAGGCTTTGGGGTGTTCTTCCTGTGCCCTTCTGTGGCTCCTCAACTTCTCTCTGCAGGTCGCCTTCACCCCAGTTGTTTCCCACCCACCTCCAGCTGCCTCACCTCTGCTCAGCTTTGCCCCAGGAAGGACTGAGCCTGCCCCTTGTCTCCTTCGGAAACTGAGCTCATTGACTTGGCCAGTCAGGTGGTATACTAGGTGAAATAGGAAGAGTGTTGACTCTTCTCCTCCTCCTCTTCCTCTTCCTCTTCCTTCCTCCTCTCTCCCCCTCCTTTTTTTTTTGACAGGATCTCGTGTATTCCAGGCTAGCCTGAAACTATGTAGGTAGCTGAGGATGACATTCAACTTCTTAAAAATTTTTTTATTTATTTACTTGCAAGCAGAGATAGAGAGGAGGGGAGAGGGAGACATAGAGATAGAATAAGAATTGGTGTGCCAGAGCCTAATGCCACTACAAACAAATTCCAGACCCATGTGCCACTTTGTGCATCTGGCTTTATGTGGGTACTAGGGAATTGAACCCAGGCCATCAGGCTTTGCAAGCAAGTGCCTTTAACCGCTGGACAGTCTCTACAGCCCTGACATTTAAAGTACTGATTCTCTTGCTTCCAACTTCTGAGTGTTGGGATTATAGGTATGCACATCTCACTGAGTTGTATGTGGTGCTGGGATTGAAGTCAGGGTGTTGTGCATACTAGACAAGCACTCTACCAACTAGCTATATTCCTAGCCCTCCTTTGGGTTCAATGGTGTATCTCCTCCGAATCAGAGGCCCCGAGAAGTCAGTAATGATAGTAGCTAGGGTGCTAAGAAGAATTAGAAGCAAGATTTGAACTCTGATGGCTAAACCCCCCAAGTTTCTATTATACAGCTGCTAACTCTGGGGAGAAGCTGGGTACTGGGGGATAAGATGGGGCCTTAGACTTTGGGCCTTCATATAGACTCTAGGAGTTCTATCAGCCCCGACCTTACACCTTACACATAAAGGCAAATCAGTATTCTCTCTCTCTCTCTCTCTCTCTCTCTCTCTCTCTCTCTCTTTGTATGTGTGGTTATCTACAAGGCTCGGGTCTGAAAGCAAGAGGCATTTTAGGCAGAGTTAGCTTATAGCACCGAATGGATGGAGGAGGGCAGAGTTCATGGAACACAATAATGCAAGTGTCCCTCCCCTCATCAGCTCTTGTGGCTCAGAGGATGAGTGTTCCTGGCTGGTCACTGCTTTGGAAGAAGCTACTCTGTCAGCTGCCCCTGACCCTCTAGGGCTGCCTGAGGGCTGCAGGATCCTCATCTCTTGTTGAACCTGTGGTCTCCTCAAGGAAAAGGGGAAGGGGCGGGAGTGTCTGTCAGACTGCTTGGGGTTGGGTTTGTGGAGGTGATTACTGTGGTGCTAAATACCTTCTGTGTCTCCTTGTGAGCCAGGGTTGGCTTTGCCGGTGGTGGTCTGAGAGGAGGCATGGTAGGCAGGATGCCCTGTCATTTTGACTGTGAGCATAGCTGCCAATGTTGACTGAGTTCTCATTGCAGGGGGTGAAGGTTAGGGTTGGCCTTCGAGTGAATTTTGTGGGGACCTCAGGAGCTGCCAGATAGGAAGTGGATGTGTGGCTGAGGGAAGAAGAGGTAGTTGGTGACTGTGCTGAGGGTGTGTGTGTGTGTGTGTGTGTGTGTGTGTGTGTGTGAGAGAGAGAGAGAGAGAGAGAGAGAGAGAGAGAGAGAGAGAGAGAGAGAGAGAGAGGAGAGAGAGAGAGAGAGGAGAGAGAGAGAACCACAAACACATGTGGGGATCTGAGGACAACTTTGGATGTTGGTCCTCACCTTCCACCTTGTATTGAGGCAGGGTCTCTTGCTGTTCATTGCTGCATTTGTCAGGCTAGCTGGCCTGGGAGCTTCCAAGGGATTCTCCTGTGTATGTCTCAGACACTCTTAGATTATGTGGGTCTGGGGATCTGAACTCAGGTGCTCACACTTGAATGGCAAGTGCTCTATCCACTGAGCCATCTCCCCTGCCTGGCCCTGTGCTCTTAAGCTGGCTGCCTCTGTGGCCAAAGGAGGCTTAGTCCCATGGAATGACAGACAGGTAGTGCCATGAACCTATTGTCACCCCACCCCGTGGCCAATAGGGAAGCCAGGATGTTTTTACCATAACTTTCTAACTGCCTCATCCATGGGTACTCCAGAGGGCTGTTTGTTCCTGAGACTATAGCAAATGTGCACCCAGGAGAGGGGTGAGTTGGCAGAAAGGGGATGAAAGAGCCACAGGGAGCCAGTGGGGCACTGGTGGTGGCACATTGCAGTCATTTTGTTGTCATCTTCACAGCTGTCCTGAGAGGAAACCTATTTTTCCAAAGGACAAACTAAGGCCATGAGAAGTCAAGTCATGTGCCTGAGGTCACACAGAGCCCGAGGCAGGCTTGGGCAGCAGCCAGTCTCCTCATCATTCTGGGTTTTTCCACAAAGGTTTCCTGTCCTGACAGCAGAAGGCTTCCCTCTCAATCCTGAGGGAGGTCAGCAGGCAAGTAAGGGACTGAATATTTATTATGTGCTTCCTGTGTCCAAACTATGCTTTAGGTGTTTTCAAATATATGGTCTCCTTTAGTCCTTCAGTAGCTCAGTGAGGCAGGTTTCCCAATCCCAGGTGTTTTCAGAGGTAGAAAGCAAGATTCAGCAACAGTGACAGTGAGTGACTTGCTGTGGATCGCAAGCAGGGAGTGAATGAGCTGTAGGAGCTGATCTTGATTGACACATGACTTCAGAGTCTTTCACACAGAAGCCAGGTTCAAGGCCATGCTGATGGGCTGGTGAGGTTAGATTGGGCCAGCACCCAGTCTGCCTGTGAGACTCTCCTTCCTCTGGCCTCACCCAGGTCTGCCATGTTTCCTGTAGCAGAAGGCTTGGCCCTGACCTGATACTTCAAGAGCCAGTCAGCTGATGGATGAGGAGGGCCAGAGGGGTGGTCAGGCTACTTGGTGTCCCCTCTGGAGAAGAGGCTGCCTGTGCTCACAGGCTGTGGGAGGAGGGGAGAGATGGCCCTTGCTCTTTCTCCAAAGAGTGACCTCTTTTCCCCCTGCTGCCTGCCGTTGCCTCTCCCCACCTGCTCTCTCTACCTGGCTCGCTGTTGGGCAGCAGCAGGAGGCGCGCCCTCCACGTCTAGCTGATTTATGTCTGCTGCTGAAATAATAATGTTTAATCTGGAAAGGGCTAATCAATTCTTTATGCTGATTATGAATCGGCCAGCTGGGCCTGCTGCTCATTCATGGCCTTACAGGAACAATCCCACTTCCCAGCCCAGCTTTCATAGCGATTTAGATTGGGGAGACCCTGCTTCGAGAGCCTCTCAGTGATTGGGCCTGTGTTGCTTTGGAAGAGAGCATGTACATACATATCTGCATGTTTGCATGCCCATATGTGTATGTGCACATGGGCATGCATATCTGTGTAGCTTGCCTTCAAGTGGAGAATCAGACTCATGAGTGTTTGTATGGATGCACATGTGTGTGTCAGCACGTGCACATGTACATTCATGTGCGCACATATTTATATGCAGATATGTATGACTCCAGGTGGAGAACCAGACTTAAGTACACATGTGTGTTTGTATGGGTGTACACACCCACTGTGTGCCCACGTGTATATGTGGGTATATATCTTTAACCAGGGATATAGCCTGACTCAAGGTGAAGAACTAGACTTGAGTGTGCATGCTTGCTGACCACGTATACATGTATGTGGGTGTGTGCAGGTTGGCTTCTTTGGGCCTTGGATACAGTTTGGGGAGTGTAGGTTGGAAAGCAAGAGCTACAGTATTCTAAAAGGGCCATTGAGTTCTCTAACTTTCTCCTGTTGCTTCAAAAGGTAAAGTGACTTCCTAAAGTCACCCAGCTGGTTGTTGACTAGGTGGTTCAAGCTCCTCCCCTTGTAACCTCACAGGCTACAATCCTTCCATGGTCATGTGCATGGTTGAGGGTCAGAGAAGGGAACCCCATGGGCTCGGGAAGGCTCAGTGCAGCCATCAGGACAGCTCTGAGAGCTGGCATTTCAGGGATGGTACAAGCTGGTGACATGCTGCTGTGCAGGGGTTGGGCTGCTGCATTCAGCTGTTCCTGGACCCGACATGTATAGAGTGGGGCTTTCTGGAGGGCTGGGCCTGAGCAGGACATGGAGGAGAAGAGAGCTGACAGGGTCAGGAGGACCTTTGGAGTGGTCTGAGCTTGGCTGACAACTGGAGGCAGAACTGAGGGTGTCATCTCAGTGGCTGTGACCTCGGTTACCTCGTGTGAAACTAGGGAGGACTGTCTCTCTCAGGCCTGGGTGGAGGCAGTGGCCAGGCCTGCTTGTCTTGAGTATCTCATGTTTAGGACAATGGCGTTCGGAGAGCCAGCAGCCCTTCTCCTTCTTAGCCTTCTGCCTGCTTTTGCACAGTCTAACTTCTCAGAAGTTTGTGGTGTTTCCCTGAAACCGATGTGGAAGGAGAGGCACCACTGCAATAGTTGGAGTCCATGTCAGTCAGCTCTAGAGTCATGTGACATGAGACTCTTGAAGGTCCCCACATCTCTCCCCCAGGGGCCGCAAACTGGGGCTGTGTCCAGGTGAGGCTGAAGGAAATGCTACTGTAGGCCCATGGACTCAGCCTCGGCCTAGGGGCTGGGAAGGGATGCCCTTGAGGCAGCCGACAGAGGCAGAGGACCTTTACCTTGTGGGGGCAAGCGGGTGGATGTCATCATCTAGCATGCTAGGCAAGAAAGCTGTGATGTCCCTTCCTGGCCCCACATCTGAGGTTCATGTTTGACCCATGTTCCCCTCATCTTGTTCCCTTACTTTCTATCCCACCTTTGTCCTGGGAAAAGTGGCAAGAGACTAAAAACTGCTTTATTTGGAGTGTATCGCTAATGTTCCGGGGTCAGTAGAGGGCCTATATGAGATTCCTGTCACTCTGGTGACAAATCTCTGCACAGTGTGGCTTTCATCAACACATTTACTATGTTACTGTTCTGTGGGTCAGAAATCTTAAAATCCTAAAATTAAGATGTTGGTCAGGCCCCATATTTTCTGGAGTTCCTAGGGGAGAATCTTTCCTGGCCTCCAGAAGCTGCCTGAATTCTTTGGCTTGTGGCTCCTTCCTCTAATCACAGGATTAGATGCCAGCAGCCTAGCATCTTCAGCTCTCCTCTCTACCTCAGCCTCTCACTTCTGCTATCATCCCTTCTCTGATTCTGATCCTTTTTTCCTGCCCCCCCCTTTTGGCAGTATTGGAGATTGAACATAGAGCCTTGCACATGCTAGGCAAGCAGTCTACCATTGAGCTATATCCCTCAGCCCCTCCCTCTCTTTTTCAAAAAATGTTTATTTGCCAGCAGAGAGATCGAACAGAGATAGAGAGAATGGGCACGTCAGGGCCTCCAGCTGTTGCAAACAGACTCCAGATGCACATGCCACTGTGCATCTGGTTTTATGTGGGTTCTGGGGAATCAAACTTGTTTTGTCAGGTTCTGCACGCAAGCGCCTTAACTGCTGAGCCATCTCTCCAGCCCCTCTCCTTTATATTGAGACAAGGGCTCACTAAGTTGCCCAGGCTGGCCTTGAACTCATTCTGTGGCCTAAGCAGGCCTTGAACTTGTCCTCTTGTCTTAACCTCGTGAGTAGGCCGGCTTCTGTGTCCCTCTTAAGAGGATCCTCATGGTGACACTGGGTGTAGCTGGGTGATTCAGGCTGTTCTAACCTGTGGAATCTTCTGCCATGTAAGGAAGGCCATATTCACAGCTTTTGGGATCAGAACAAAGACTTCTTTGGTGGGGCATTTTTCCTGTCTACCCTAGAGCCAGATAGCACATTTTTCCAGTTTTGTAGGCCATATAGATCCTGTCACAGTGGTTCAACCTTGCCTGGCATTAGGATAGCTTGTGGATGTTGTGCTTGTGGGTAAGCCATGTCTCAGTAAAACAGCATACCCTTGGCACGGAGGTCACCCACCCCATAGCTGGTACCCAGCTCTTATGGGTCATCTGGTCGTGTGTATTCTTTCCTTGTCTTCCCAGCAGAACCCCTGCAGCTGGGTTTCCTGCCAAAGATCCCTGGGCACTATTGCTTCCCATACAAAGAGAATCATTACTGCACACACATACTCAGGTACATAGGGCTTCGGTACCTGAACTCCTTGCTATGGGCTCTGAGGCTCATTTACTGTTTGGCCATCTCCCAGAGAGACAGCAGAGGAATGGCCATAGCAAAGGATGCCACGCTTCATTTTCTGTCTCCCTTGTTTTGGGCAGAAAGATATCTGAAGGTGGCTGGAGAAGGCCTATAAATTTTGTGAGGGTGAACCCGTTAGATTTCAGAATCCATGCATCTCACAGCAAGGCAGGCTCACTCCCCTTTGGACAGGAGTTGTGGAAGAGGAGCCATTCCCAGGAATGGAGGCCTGGGGGGCCCAAGTTTGCCTGGATTCTGTGTTGGGAGCTGTTGGCTATCAGATTGCTGGCTCTGTACTATTACTGTATGTCATCACCTCTTTTATGGTTCTCATGCTGTTCTCTCTGCCCGAAAGGTCCTTCTTTCCTTCTTCAGGAACTTAGCTGACTCCTCATTATTCAGGTCTCAGTCTTGTCACCTCCTCAAAGAATCCCTTCCAGTCCAGATTCAGTTTCCATAGAGATCAGTTCTTCCCTCACAGCACTTACCAGAACCAGCCATTGAACTTTTCACTTGTGATGGCTTCATTCATTCCTGAATCTGCTGCTTCCCTCTGCATTCCAGTAAAGACTCCAGAGGATGTACTCATTTTGGACTCACTCCCCTTGAGTCCTTGATGATGACCACATACCCTGCACACATTAGTCACTTAGTTCATGCTGGATGAGTAAACCTTAGATATTATGTGACCTTTAGTGACTGTGTTCATAGTTCTCTATAAGATGGGGGTAATATCTTCTCCAGCAAATCTCAGGAGGGGGTTGAGAATGAAGCAAGAATGACTCAAAATTATTCAGTGCTATGCAAATGAATCACTTGTGGCTGACCATTCAGTCCCTGAGGAGCAGAACTATTCTGACATTCCCTTGGTACAACCTATGCTCAGATTCAAATTTATATGGGTGGGCTGGCACAAGAGGGTGGAGAGCTACTGACTCCTGGTCCTATCTCTTGGGATCACCTCTCATGATCCCATGATAGGGAAAGAGCACCTAGCCTCCTTGGGTGCTTCAATGTGGCTCATGCCCTGTGCTCTGATCACCTAGGGGAGACCTGCCAGGCTGAGCCCTGGCTGGTGGTGGTGGTGGGGAATCCCTGGATTCATAGAAACTCTGGTCTCTTACCTCAGAGATTTCAGTCACAGGCAGGGGCATAGACATGTCACCCTCTAAGGCCGTAGGAGTTATTAAGATGGGGAATGTTGAAGGATTAGATTTATGACAGGCAACCATGGATTATGAAGAATAATTTATCAAATGTCAGTGCCTGCAGCCTACAATTTACAGAAGGTTTGCTTAAGCTGAGGAGATCTGATTGGGCCGTCCCCTCCCCCACCACTAATGAATGACAGCTCTAATGGATGACTTCCCAGGCTGGCCAGCCACACTGAGTGTTTATCTGCTTTTTATTAATCATTAGTATCACAACAATTCCCTAGAGGCCCTCCACCCACAGCTCTCGAGGTACCCAGCGCCAAGGAGGCTCCCTCAGCCAACATGAAGGAAATGTTGTCACTTCTGGAAGGTGTTTCAGCTACCCTGGGTTAGCAGAAAGGTCCCAAATCCCCTCACCATGATGAGCATAGAGCAAATCTAACCTTAACTCTATTCACCATGACATACTTAATTGAGCATAGTTCTGTGTCAGACACCTCAGATATAATTCTTAGCAAAATCATGAGTCTGTACTCCAGGAGGAAGAGGGAGTCTGAGGAAAAACAAATGGAGGTCAACATGCACCCATGGTCACTGTTCTCAAGGAGGACCTATGAGCTCTGAGGATTAGTCGGGGTTGGGGGCTTCTCTGAGGGATGAGTGGGGAAAGGGGAGCCTTCTAGGCAGAGGAGAAAGCATGTGCACAAGCCCTACAGTGGATAGGCAGGGAGTGACCTGATGGCTAAAAGGAGCCATCTGGTTGGCACAGAGGTAGCGCAAGAGAGGCAGGCAGGTCTAGCCCTGCTGGGTTTGTTAAAGATTTTGGCCAGAGGAAGCTGGTAGAGAGAAGTGGCAAGGTCTAGCTACAGGGAGAGATGGGTTGGAGGAGACAGAATGCAAGTATATGGGTCACTTAAGAGTACACGATAGTCTCTGGGAAGATGATGGTGGCGGCTCAGGTCACTGAAGAGCAGGGTGGAGGCCAGCATAGCTGAGTGTCGCCACACTTTGCATTTCACCCTTCTCTTCTGGTCACTGAGGATATGGAAGGAGAGCCTTTGCTGCCATCACATCCTCAGGAGCCCCTGGGTGAGGCTCCTGTGCACTCCTGCAGTTTCTGGGCATGTACCTCTCTGCATGTAGCTTTATCCGTCATCACTCCAGACTGTACCCTAGATATGGTCCCCATCCCCAAGGGGAGGGTCTGGTTTACAGGAAATATCAAACTTGAGAATGGCACATGTTCCTGGGTGCCAACCCAGAAGCCATCCCCCACCTTCTAAGCCAACCTAATATGAGTTCTGTGCATCCTTCTCATGGTTCAAGGAAGGCATACTTTAACTGAAAGGGTGAATCATGACTGCCATGCAAGGTAGTCTCATTGCTCTCGCCAAGACAATTGAAATATGGGCATTTCTTCTGGCAATAACAAATGAAAAGAATCTTAGAGGACTCTTTTCAGTAAGGAATAAAAGAGAAAGCAGCCTTCTTTGGCATCTGGATGTCACCAGGAACTGTGTAACTGTTTGGGGTCCATGAGGGGCCCTG
>PVHP010021121.1:0-13578 GCA_004024765.1 Zapus hudsonius
TGTTTCCACTGATGTCTTTTTTTCTATCCCAGGACTCACATTGCATTTTAATATAACTTGCTTTAAAACAAGCATGTATTTTATGATTATCTATTCTTCCTTCGTAAGGAAATGTCATGGTACTCAGGGCAAAGCCTTAATCCTCCTCCTCACCATCAAAGCAGGCGATCTTTGACGCGATCAGCCGGCCTCCAAGGGAACAGAATTTGATCTACAGTGAGATTAAAAACCCAGACAATGACCAAGCCTCTTAACCCTCCATAAGCAGCACAGCCCTGGCCTCTCTCCACAGCAACTAACTGGTATTTAAAAGTAATTTATGTTAATTGCAATCGGGCATATAGGAACACTACAAAGCAAGCTAGCTTCAAACAAAAAGGCTCGAGAGAGTAGCCTAACAAAAAATTAATTTTGTAAAAGACCTATTTCTATTCCAACTTGTTTTTAAATATATGTTCTGAGTCACACACCATTAACCATCTCAATTTATTAATCATCTAGAGGCAACCAACTATCTCAGATCACGCAATGATGAAATCTTGCATAAAAAAAGAAAATGAAATATCTACATGCAAACATTATGCAGGTATTCAGCTGTGATGATCAGAGATTAGGATTTCTTCTTCTTCTTCTTCTTCTTCTTCTTCTTTTTTTAAACCAGAACTGAATAGAGCAAAAAAGAGGACTGTGGCATGAACCAGAAACTCAAACTTTATAAGAAGAAACATTTTCTCCACTGAGCATGAGATTATTTTAGAAATGACTGGTTCAAAGAAAGTTCTTTGGAATTCCTTCCTCCTCTTCCCCAACAAAGGTTTGCCATGGGAGGAGAGGCCCCCATCGTCTCAAAGACCCTTGTTTTAGCTGAGGAAATGACGGTGCTGTTTTGGCATTTTAAAGCAAGAACAAATACTTTAGCTATAAAATCCACTTTGTAGATTCAATCAGCAAGACAGCTGTTTATACAGAACCCTTTTCCTCTCTCCCGCCAAGCCCCTTAGCGATTTCCATCAGTAATAAAACATTGCCTGGAACAAAGAAAAATGGAGTTTGCAAACCCAGGAGAGGGAGCACTGTGTGGCCCACCACCTGAATGCCACCTCGGCCTGCTTCTCTGGGTGACCCCTCTCAACCCATCCCACTTGTGAAAGAAAGCCAGGGGCTGGGGGGAGGGGAAGACCAGGGGAGGAGAGATCTCAGAACTGAGCAACTTCTTGCTGAAGCTCCAGCAACTAGTTTCTTGGTTATGGAAACACGAAACGCTCACTCTGTGATTGCAATAGGGTTCCTCTTTCTCTGTCCTAGGCTTTGATGCCTGGTCACCAGCACCCTTCCGTAGCCCTCCTTGCCAACTGTGAGCAGAGTGGTAGGGCCCCCAGATGCTAGGCAGGCAAAAGGTGCTATACCTTCTCCTGGGTGACAGAGGATAGGGAAGAAAGGGGGAGGGAATAAGAAGCTACTCTGTTCCTCTGGACCACCCACCCATCTTGGGGAACAGAACCCCAGAATCTTGTGTGCACACTCCCCTCTCTTCTATCCCAAATCATTTTTTTATTTATTGTCTAGGGCCTAAGTCAACTGTCACATTCAAGGAAGCCCTCCCCAACACTGACTCCCCCCTCCAAGGCCCCCTAACACCTTCCCCATCCTACTATTGATTTAGCACTGACCCTGGCCACCTGCCTTCGCACAAAGACTGCACACCCAAAAGCAAATGAGACCCTGCCCCCAGCTCAGTCACCCTGGAGCCAAGCCCTGTATCCAGCCCAGGGCAGGGGACCAACAAATGTTTGTTCAATGAATGAGCACAACTCAACTACCCCCAGAAACCACATTACTAAATGATAATTACCACTAGCTGCATGAATAATAAATGAAGAAACAACTAACAAATGCCTCCTTGTTAGCCAAGTTGTCAAGCCCTTTGGGAGCACAAAGAAGGGATCAACTGACTTGTGGCTGTGGCAGGATGGTTCAAAGGGGAGATGACTGTCCCGAAGGGAAGGAAGGTAGCGCTCCATGGGGCCTGCAGCACAGAGTGCACTGCGGTGGTACCTATCGACTCCTGGACAACTGGACACAATTTTTCACCCACCTTCTACCCAGCTGGTCTCAGGATGATAACATACTCAGCTCAGTCAGCAAACTCAAGTCCTCCTGCCACCACCCTCACTCACCCCCCACAGGGCAGGCCTCTCTCCACGTGTGTGTGCATCTGCCACAAGCCCAGAGGTGCTGCCCCCAGCACCTGCCAGCCCTCCAGGATCAAAGGCAGATGCTCCTCAGCGGACACCGGCTAAAGTGCTGCTCTGAGCAAACAAGGAGGCAAGATTGATGATAACAGAAGCCAGGCGCTCTTCTCTCTCCACTCGCTGCAAGAAAAAGGTCACACGAATGTTCAATTTGTTGCTGGTAAGAGATGGATACTCCCATGTCTAGGATTCATTCTGTCAAAAATAAACAAGTCCATCTCCGGAAGTTTGCCTTACGGTCAACAGCAGGACCGCCACCACCCCGTCTCCCTCAAATCTCACCACCCTGGGGGGAGACAGAACCACAGAGACAGACACCAAGCACACTTAGAGGTGACACGAGAACTTTTTCAATCTCCCTGCATAAGCCTCAGAAAAAGTAAACACGCATCACCTATCCATCTAATACCTAATGAACCACGTTCCTTGAAAAAACAAAAGCCCTGATTATGTATTTAGGGAATGTGCTCTATATCCACAAAGGAAGTGCAGATCAGATACCTGAGCCTTTTCTAATTCAGCGAGTCATCGAGCAATGGCAAGGCTCAGCCAGGCACTGCTCTGGACCATGGAGCTGGTGGCAGAGGGAGGGAAGGTAATGGCTCTTAGCACCCAAAAGCCCTACCCCCGCCCCAGGGGACAGGAGCCTCAGTCAGGCTGGCTGAAAGGCAAGCTGCATATACTACTCCAAGCAAGAAGCAGGAGGTGTTCTGGGAAAATGGGTCCTTCTAACAGTAGACCTCCACGCTCTCCCCTGAGCTTTACCTATGGTTCCAGACTTGGGATTTAGCTAACCACCAGTGGCTCTGAAAGCCACTGACCAAACAGATTTTCTTTTGTTTTTAACCTTACTAATCATAAGCCATGAGCTCTTCAAACACTCCAGGTTTCACAATAGAGGACCTCTTCAGGAAGCAGTAGTTTATTGTGAGAGTTTGAAAAAAAATGAGTTCATTAGCCATGCGTGGTGGCATACGCCTTTGATCCCAGTTCAGGAGGCAGTGGCATCTTACTAGAGGACTGCCCTGAGTTCAAGGCCACCCTGAGACTACATAGTGAATTCCAGGTCAGCCTGGGCTAGAGCAAGACCCTACCTCAAAAAACAAAAAATACACACATACACGCACGCACACACATGTGCATGAGTTCATTACTGAAAAGGGTCTTAACTCTGGGTCCTTGGGTGCTGGGAGGAACACCCTCTCCTTGGCCTGTCTGGTTGCAGCAGTCACTATGCTCATATACGTCTTCTTATAATGAGGCACACCAATTGGAGGGTAGAAGTGCTCTGGTACTTCCTTCAGCTCCTGGGGCCAAGGCCCCAAACCAGCCCCTCCTTCTATCACTCTGTAGAGCCCACTCATTTCCAAGGGCACCTTGGAGTTACCTCTCCATATAAGGCACATGTACACAGGCCCCAGCATCCTTCCAGAGCCTGGTTCTGATTACAGACAGCCAGATACTACAACAGCTAAAGATTCGGGCCCTCTATCTCCACTTCTAACAAGTACCCCATAGGAGCTCTTATACCAGGCACCCCACTATCACATTGGAGCACTAGGTCTGAGGCTCGTAACAGTCTTAACACTAAGCACCATACTTGTGCCCTGTTCCTGTGCAGGCCCTGGTCCCTCTCAAGCCAATTAATACCCACAATGCTGCACAGCCCCACCCCCTGTTCTAAATATAAATTTGTTCTAAAAATTCAAAAATATAAATTCTTGCCTATGTTCAGTTCATTCAGTTGGATCCATGATCCCTCCATCTCTAGGCAAAGTCTCTGTATCCTGGGCTGGAAATGCAAACTCCATCCTGTTCTTGCCCCGTACCACCTAACCAGACTCCTGCTCTCCCTTCTCATTCCCCCAGGCCACTGTCCCCCTGCTCTGAGGGCCTTCCCAGCTCGCAGTGCACTGGACTCTCAGCCATCTCCAGTGTCCTTCCCCTAGCTCAACCCTGATGACAGCCTCCACTCATCTCTCTGCACTAGTGTCCAGACACCCCACTACCTCGCCTGCTAGTCCCTTTAAGATGGACACTATCTGTTTCCAGCCCTGTGTACCCATCTCCAGCACCCCCACAGTGGGGGCTCAGTCAGTAAATTTACTCTGTGAACAATCCTTGCCTGGGCTTGTAAATTAGGCTATTTTGATGTAAATTAGACTATATGACGCTAACAAGGCCAGGGGCTTGATCCCAGAGCCTCACCCTCAACACTTGCTAAACGCCTGTTCAACAACCATCCCACTGGATGGCTGATCGCAAAAGGTCTAAGACCACCAGATATGCAGAGACAATTCAACATAACCCAGTCCCACTGTGGAGAACCAATTCCAATGCTGGCCCACTGACAGCAGATCAGGTATGTCACACCACGCATGAGAAGCAGCAGCAAAACAGATCTATCTTTCAGCATCCCCCTAATAGTACTAAGCAGTATGTCTAGCTGTTATTTCAATAAGCCTTATTAAGACCCAATTTTCTTAGGTCTTCTTTCCGATTCTACAACATTAAAAGCCTCGCTGCTTAATTACATTAGGAGCACCTGTATATATTATGTGCAATAAATCAACTTTAATTTACTACCACACAAGGCTATTCATCTTCTCAGGGTTATTTATTGCTCAGTATTATTGGTGCAGAATTGTATCTTCTCCACTGTAAGAAAGAGCAGTTGGTGTAAGAAAAGCCCACACTGTATTGCAGAACACTCCGGGATGCTGATCGCACATGTACACAGCAAAAAGGAAAGAAAAGGAACCATATAAGTGAGTCTTGGCAATCTGCTCCTTGCTATTTTCCTGAAACACTCCCCAAACATTTTGATGTTTTCTTTTGCATGCATGCACTCACATTCCAGTCACCCGCTGAAACACACAACCTGAAAAACAGGCCCTCGGCTTCACTGGCAGAGTGGGAACTGAGCGTGGGGATGGGCAGTAAGCTGGACTGGGTGCTCCTTGAGCCACAGGAGACAATCCCTCCCTCACTTAGTGTGGTCCCCAGTCAGAACCTGACCCAGGGTGCTGATCGGCAGCTTGCAGCCACCCACGCTTAGCAAAGGACCCAGGTAACTAAAGGTGGCAAAGGACACGGCTGTGCCAAACTTGAGAACTCCTGGGCTAGAGCGCTGAGGGTCATTAAACATTAACATACACAATCTTCCCATGGCCTCCCCCACCCTACCAAACCAAGCAGCCAACACAAATGCTAACAACCAAAATCAGCTGCAATCCTGACATGGATCCGTTCCCCGGCTAAGAGCAAAGGGGCTATGCTGATTAGAGCCAGAGACCCCTGGGTTCCAGTTCTGAGGCATGGAGCTTGGGGATGGAACCTGAGAAAAGGAGAGAGACCCAGGGGTAGCTGGAACCCTGAGGCCAACCCTCCATTCCACCAAGATTATCTTGCAGAGAGGAGAGGAGGACCACCCTGGAAGCCTTAACGGCACACTGGCGGCCCAGCCCAAATCAGCAAACATGATGACCAGGTGAAGGTTTGGTGACAGCACAGCCTCCTCCCTGTCCCCCAAATCCAGACTGGCTCAGAGCCTGCTGGGTGCCAAGCACTGTGACAGGTGCTCTACAGAAAGCCATATCCTGTTCCGTAAGCCACCAGGCAAGGCTTACCGTCCTCATTTTATAATGGGTATACATGAGGCTCAGAGGGGGTATGTGACAGCTACGTCTCACAGCCAGAATTCAATCCCAGAGCCATCTTCCAAAGAGCAAGCTCTGTCTGCCATGCCACGCTGCCAATTCTTCCAAATATCACTCCATAAAGGAAGAACATAGGAGGAAGAAGTGCCCAAAAAAATCTATCCAGAAGGCTGGCTAGAAAGATGGCACGACAGTTAGAGATACTTGTTTGAAAGCCTGGGTTCAATTCCCCAGTACCCGTGTAAAGCCAGATGCACAAAGTGGCACATATGTCTGGAGTTCGTTTGCAGGGGAAGAGGACCTGGTGCACCCATTCATTCTCATTCATATTCATTCATTCATTGATTCTCTCTCCCTTACAAATTAATACATAAAATATATTTTTTAAAGCTATCCAGGGCTCCTGCTGCTGCTCCTGATACCAGCCTGAGCCAACATTGTATCCTATGGTTACCTGATCAGCCTCAAGGACCTCACTCACTTGCAGGACCCCTTTAGAAAGATGTACCAAATACTACTTAAATCCTTACCTAAGGGAAGTCAATGTTCTCTCTGATCTGCTATGGCCTGGGTGTGAGTGCAAACCTGATTCCATTCATCCCTTACAGGATTATCTCCACTCTTTCCCTTCAAGGCCAATTTGTGGGGGGGGTTATATATATGTGTATATGTGTGTGGTATATGCAGGTGTACACACAGATGAGTAAACCATGTATGGACATGCACAAAGGCCAAAGGCAGACTTCAATGTCCTCCTGTGTCCTCTAACCCCTGGGCTCCCCTCTGTACAGCCAGCCTGTTCTGTGGGCCTCCTGTCTTAACCCATGGACCGCACACAAGCCTAACCCAACATAGGCATTTTAACAAGCGCCCCTCCCTCGAGAACATACCTTGCTTCATTCTGTTTGTTCTCTTCAAACGAAGAGGTAAGTTTACTGGGAGGTCATTCTGCCTCAGGAAAGGAACAAATTAAGTTGAGGCCCACAGAGGACTGGGAAACGTGTTCTCCATCACACCAGCGACCTTGGACCCTGCAGTTTTAGGCAAGCCCCTTGTTTATGGAGCCCGGATGCTGGTGATGTGGTCACCTCCAAGAAGTACAATTAGTACAATTAGCAACTGTAGCACACCAAGCTCTTTTATTGGTTTCCTCTTAAACACTCCAGAAATCTCTGCAACTCCACCCAGAATAGCGGAAAAAGAAAAGGACTCCCAGCAGGAGGGGGAAGCCAGAGCTCAGCTTATGAGCAATTAGAGAACCAATGATTCTCAGACACACTGATTTAGACCAGCAGTTCTTATGAGGACCCTTGAGGAAAATGCAAGACCACACAGCTTCTGAGAGACTCAAGTTTATGAATGAATGAACGAACAAATGATCGTCACAAACTATGTGGAGTTTGCCTACCCAAAACACTTAAAATGTTATGTTCAGTCTGAAAATTAATTTTTTTTTGTTTTTTTTTTCAAGGTAGTGTCTCACTCTAGCCCAGGCTGACCTGGAATTCACTATGTAGTCACAAGCTGGCCTTGAACTCACAGCAGTTCTCCTACCCCTGCCTCCCCAGTACTGGGATTAAAGGCATGCTTCACTATACCAGGCCAAAAAATAAAATAAAAATCTATTTTTTAAGTTAGTTCCGTAAATGGCAAAAATCAACTGCAGCTACAGCTGGTAATCCCACTGACCCACATGAAAGTAGTCAAAGTCCTAGGAATGGGATAAGGAGTCGGTATCAGTCAAAAGGAAGGGAACAAAAAGAACAAAGAAGAGCCAGGCAAGCAAGCAAGGACCCAGCAGGCTAATCTGAACAGCATGACCCTTTCCTTGCCCTCATCAGAGAGGCAGGGATATAAAATAAATGGGGTCCCCTCCCACTCCGTCCATGTTGGATGAAAAGGTATTGATGTATGAGACAAGAAGATCCAACTGATTTTTTTTTTTAAATAAAACCCTTCACACACCCAAATACCTGTTCAGGAAATCAGAAGTACATGGCAAAAAGTGCTCAGAGCCTTTGCTGAGAGACAGGCAAAGAGAAAAGACTTCTAAAAATACAGAGATGCTTGCTGGGAAAACACGATTCCAGGGCCATGGTAGTTTGCAAGAATACCTCTTTGGGGAAATATTCCTGCAACTGCTTTTAAACCAGTCCTAGGCTACAGAATTTCAAACAGCCACACACAAATGCTTCCCCCATGTAAGTGCTGGCGGGTGGGGTGGAGGGGGGTGCCCAGGGCTCCTGTCAACTTTATTTGAATGCTGCTAATACCACACCGCTCTGCATACTGCTGGAAAGAGCCCACACCATTACCACCTATAGATTTTCCCTCTCCTTCTCCCCCAGCCCTCGCCTCAGCACCAGGAGAAACAGATAATGGTTTAATGTAAAAATGTAGCAAAACAAACCAGTTCTAAAAAGAGCCTTGTTCCTGCCCAATGCGACCTTCCATGATGTTTGTTATTTATTGGGCTGGTTTGGGTTTTGCCAGATTGCTATTTGCTCTAAGCAGCCCAGAAAGACATGGCCAAAAAAAAAAAAAAAGAAAAGAAAAGAAAAGAAACCCACACACAAAGAAGCCTTTCTTCCCAGGAAGTTTCAGGAAAGCATGGATAACCTTGAACTCTAGTCTAGTCTGGAGACTCTAACTGAGCTGACTCACTTGCAAAATCAGGCATGCCCCAGCCCCAACAGCTCAACCATGCTAGTAACTGCTGATCCCAACAGGCAGGTCTGAGCAGAGGGATGCAGTTTTGGTTTTTTCAGATATTGAAAAGAAATCTTTTTGAGTTTGAACTGAAGCCAAGCTCTACACAGACAACTTTGGCCTGACTTCCTTGGAGGCTTACAAAAAAGAGAGGGCTTCAAGAACCAGTCAATTTAAAAAGGGATCAAACTGAGCAACTTCATTTCCAAACTTGACCATCAACTTGCCGTCCTTCCCTTAGCCAGAGACTTAGGCATGGGGCAGCTGGCTGAGGGCATAGGTACACCTTTGGCCAACCTGAACTTCTCTTTGCCCACCAGCAGCAGACTGGACTCTCAGATTGAAGTTAGTGAGGAATGCTGGGGAGCAAGCCAGCCCCTCCAGCAGGAAGATGACATCACTGAGCCCCCAGTTTTCATCTCCATGGTGGGAAAAAGAAAAAAAAATGGAACCCAGTCAACTTAAAAAATTTCTTCATGGGCTGGGGAGATGGCTCAGCAATTAAAGGCACTTGCTTACAATCCTCAGCACCCATGTAAAACCGGTTGCAAGAAGTGGTGCATGTGTCTGGAGTTCATTGCAGCGGTAAGAGACCCTGGCATGCCCAAACGCACACATAAAGTTTAAGTTTTTAAAAACTTTCTTCATAATTAGTACCTCTTACAAGGAATTTAGACTTTAATGAAATGCTTTTTTAAAAAAATCAGGGCTAGACGGGTTTTATATGTGATGGCAGTCAGACCCACTTCTCCATCTCCTCCTACTTACCCCCCTTGAATAATAGTCACTTGAAAATAAGTAAATAAGTAAAATTTGCAGATTTCAGAGCCGGCTGCACAGCTGTAAGGGAACAAATCTGTCAAGAGGGAAAAAACACACACACATGCACCTCTCAAATACGAGCACCCAGGTTTATTTTTTGTTTGGAGTGAGAGACTTATCAGCTCATATGGGTTCTGGGCCAGCAGCTGCACTGCAAATGTCAGAAGGGGTGGAGACAAACCCAGGCCTGAGCCCAAGGACAGCTGAACACAGTGAGGGCCACCTTCAAAACTCTACAGCCAGGCGTCACCAGGACAACCAGGCAGGGTAGAGGTCCCAGCCCTGCCAACTCAGGCCACTCTTACAGTAAAGCAGGGGAAATTGAACAAGGATGAAAAGAAACCGATACTTGGCCACTGCTCAACTCAGAGAGCCCCTTTGTAGAATGAAAAAAGAAAATACTTCTTGGGTTTGGCTCTTCCCGAAAGTCAATGCAACAGGAATCCCTGCTGAGAGCAGGGTCCCTAACACATTTCATCTGCCTGAAGGTGGAATATTTTTGTTGGACTCAATCCCTTTAAAGATTATAATCACAGAGCAAGCTATAGTTCTAAGTCAGGGGTCTCTGGGACAGAAACAATCCAGCTAGGTAACATGTGAATGCCCCTTGCCCATGCCACCAGCTTGGCACGATCCCTGGGGAGCCTGGGACACACTGGGAAGGGCACTGTGTCCTTGGCATGTCCTTCTGACATCCTTCTGCGCTCCGAGCTGGCTCTGGAGCCCAGTGTTCTCTCCCTGTGCCTCTGCAGAGCAGGGCTGAGTCTGTGGGCCATTTGTTGTGTTTCCAGGCAGCTTCTTGTCCCTTTCACCACTTCCTTTCTTTCCTTTGTATCTAAACAGATTTTCACATGCTCATTAAGTGGCTTTAGTCTTGGCATTCATCTCAAACACATCTATAATGGATCAGGAACCCAAAACCTGTTTCTGATTATGACAGACAAGTCAAGGGGAGTGGAGAGGAAAAGTTATAGACTCTTTAAAGGGTTCTGCCCACAAAGGAAGCACTTCAGCCCCAGGGGCTGACACTTCTGACTGACCCCAGGTGGCCTCTGCTTAAAAACTTCCCAACCACTCAGGAGCATTTACCAGAGGGGATCCCACCACTGCTGGAGTAGTGCTTTTGGTGAGAGGGAAAACAAGGGGGGTGCATAAGACCACCCCCCCAAAAAAAAACCAGCAAGCCCCCACACAGAGTACACAGCTGCAGGAAGATTAGAAACATTTTATTGTTTAAAGACTAAAAGAGGGTTGCTGGACATGGGTAATTTAAAATTAAATACAACTCCCGCCACAGCCGTTTGCAGTTAAAGGTGAACATGTTATTTTAAAAGCAGAACCCTCCCCACCAGGAGGAAGGCTGCCCACACTGAGGGACCCAGATGCCTCCTTAATTATTAAAGTAGTTAGTTGGCCATCCAACTGAGTCCCTTCCATAGACAGTCCCCTGGGAGAGAAGTTGCCCCTCCCCCCAGCACAGAGTAGATGCTATGGAGGAAGTGAGTAATGTCTCGTCACCAAGGTAAAAGACTAAATTATAAGGCATTCCAAAGGACTCTCAAAGAAAATCAACCTACATGACAAAGCTTTACACAAACGGAAAAGATAAAGCTGTAATATTTTCCCTCTATGCACCTACCTACTCCAACACCTTCCATGACAAGAGACAGAGAAGGAGCAGACAACCAGGGAGAACTGGTCATCTATCTGACATAAAGCAACATCCCACAGTCCTGAGACACAAGCTGGACACACACATACGCATGTGTGTGCACACACAAATATACTTCATCATCTCAGCCAGAATTACAGCTTCAGAGACTGGCACTAATTTGAGTATCAGCAGGGGCCAGAATTCTTAGGTCTGTCCCCTGTCTTGGTGTATACCACGAGCACTGCGTTCCAGACAGCTCCTTGGGAGGGGTGGGAGCAAGAATAACACAGAGAAACTTCCAGACTACAAATATCTCAGAATCACTGGGAAATGTGGCGCTCACTGTCCCACCAGCCTGCTTTTCTAAGGCCTTTCAAAGCCCTTTCTGGACGTTTCTAAGAGTTCTCTCAGACTAAGCCATACAACTCACTCACTGTTTGAAATGAATCCATGGCCCCAAGCAAAGACGGGTAGGTAACCCCAAGGTCATAAAGCAAGAGTACATCAACAAATTCAGAAACCAAACCTGAGTGTCAACTTTCCTGGCCTTCCTGCTCTGATCTCAGAGGAAATGAAGGCAGTGAACTCAAAGCAGGAACAATTTGAAATACTGGTGTCCTGGGTGAGTCACTTCAGCCTCAATCCACACATCCTAAATAAGTGGAAGCTTCGTTTTCCAGGTTATTTTATCTCACTCGGGTTTCTCCACCTCATTTCCGGGCATCCTTTTGTCTGTGTTAGCCCTGGTTTTTCTCTGAGTTATCCTATGGAGTGGACTGTCACCAACTAGCTGTGGCATTTGTCCAAAGGCCTCAAAAGTTTGCCTTTGATGTGCCTGTCCCTCATGTGCCTCGGGAGCAGCAGTCACTTGTGAGAAGATGGGATGCAGTGTGTTGGAAAGAAGGTTTTGAAAGCACTCGGGAGACCAGCTCCTTGCCTGGGCGAGATCTCCTCAAAGGATGAACTAGATGGAATGGGCCTCCGAGAACTCAGGGACAGGAGGGTGATAATGCCCTTCTGGATTCCAAAGGTGGGCACAGGTCATGTGCATCCTATTCACACCCATGATAGTCTGTAGGGAAGCAGTGTCATCATCCCACCAGAGTAAAAGGGAAGAGTGATTCGGATGGGCTTACAATGAAGACACTGCAGAGATACCAGCAGCATATGCTTTACGTGGAAGACCCAGCTTATGAGTGTGGCCTTCCACACTCCAGACAGACACCCAGTGCCACACAGGCTCACACACTTCCAGTTTCATTGTGCCTTCACACACCTGGTAAGGATAGAACACCTCTTCTTGGAAGATGGATCTACCTACACAGTCTCATACCCTGACTCAACTCACCAAGCACACATGGCCACAAGACTGTGTGAGAACCCACATGCCCAGGACACTGAAGAGACCAGAGGGTCCCTAGATTGCAGAGTGCTTTCCCCAACACCCCCCCCCAAGACTCACTAATGGTTCCCACAGCCTAAAGCTGTGATTCCCCCCAAGTAAGGTTTGGAGGGGAAAAGACTGGAACTTGATTTTTGCTTAGCTTTTCATCGCATGGTATGTCAAGCAGGCGCCTTTAACACTGAGCCATCTCTCATTTATTAGGTATATGTTACATTAGCAAAGAAGTACATGTATGGTACTCATAAATGAATACATAGTGACGCATGCATCTGGCATTCATTTATAGCAGCAAGAGTCCCTGGTGCAGACACACACAAATAAAAAAAATTTTAATCTCGTAACTAAGATCCTCACAACTCTATTACAATAAAAATAACCCCCAACGCTAGTCTAGCTTCTATCCCTTCCCAATCCTCACCTCCTGGCTCTCTATGCCCTGATACCCTAGCTTTCCTCAGCACATGGTCCCTGGCCAAGTGCACCCAGACACTCTGACTTCCCTCGACATGCAAAATACCCTCTTGGGTCTTCCCTAGCAAGTTCACTCCTGTATTTACTCTTCAAGTTCAGTGTCAAAATACAAATGCAGGAAGCCCCCCCAAACCACTACAGGAGGGCTGCTTTCCTTGTTACAATGCCTTTAACACCCAACACATCTCTGTAGTGTTTATGAACGCTGTAGTTAAATAATAACTGCAATGAATTACTTAATGAATGTAGCCAGCCAAATGCAAACTCCACGTGGCAGAGCCCGAGTCCACCTCCTTTCTGCTCTCAGCTCTGGGCCTGGTGCAGAACACCATCTTCCACTGCATGCCCCACTCCAGATTGTAAGGCGCAACGTGCCGCGCTCCCCTAAAGCCATGCTGCCTGACGAAGGTCTTCCCTTTCTCCAGTCAGCTCCCAGCGCCTGCGCTCTAGGCCTGTGCAACGCCCTCCTCCTCTGCATCCTCATCCTCTCCAGCACACTTCCTGACTCGTACAACTTCCGCCCTGATGGCTTGAGCTGCCCAGTGCCTGATTCTGTGTCACTTGGCACACAGACACCTCTCCCCACCCCCACACCAGTCCAGGCAA
>PVHP010021121.1:13678-29926 GCA_004024765.1 Zapus hudsonius
GCAAGCGCTCTACAAGCTAAGCCCCATCCTCCTAGCATCTCCCTTATACCTCTAGGCTGTTCTAGTACCAATATATTGTAGATGCTACATCAGCTGTGACACCGTATTATTTAGGAAATGACAAGGTGGAGGGAAAGCCTGTAAATGTTTAGTGAC
This sequence comes from Zapus hudsonius, assembly GCA_004024765.1. Classification (NCBI taxonomy): domain Eukaryota; kingdom Metazoa; phylum Chordata; class Mammalia; order Rodentia; family Dipodidae; genus Zapus; species Zapus hudsonius. The sequence goes on from PVHP010021121.1 coordinate 13,835, forward strand.
AAGTGTAGTTATTTACTTCTTTTACTTTTATGTTTGACTGTGTACATATGCTTGGTGTACATGTGTATTGCTGTGGGGGAGTGCTCATGCGCATATGTGCCCATACATGTGGAATGAGGTTGATGTCAGATGTGCCTCAGTGGCTCTCTACCTTATTGAGACAGGAAGCTCTCCATTCACTAGCCAGCCAGCAAACCCCAGGGACTCTCCTGTCCCCACTTCCCCAACTCTGGGATTATAGTTACCACCACACCTGATGTTTTTACATGGGGACTAGGAATCAGAACTCAGGTCCTCCTGTCAGTGCAACAAGCACCTTACCCACTGAGCCATCTGCCCAGCTGCTTGTTTTAATACTGTCTCCCTATGTCTGGTTAAATCCTTGGATGGAGAACCACTGATACAGAGGGCTGACCTGTATGGCCCCGTGTTCATCTGCATGTGTGCCCCTTCCTTCCCTCCTGTAGGAAGCTAGGTTCACATCATGTACCTACCATTAACATAGCACCTGCAGAAGTGAGATGATTTCTTGCTGTAGCTTCATGTGGTCCATGCTTGGGCTACTCTCAGGAAGCTTCACCGTGTCTCTATGTCATCATAAAGTACACACAGCCTAATCACAGCCCAGCATTTCACCAATGCCACCTCGTGGAAACCTTACAACTGGTCCCTCCCATAGGGTTCATAACAGCAGTACACTGTCCCATGGTATACACAAAGAAATTGAGACTAGCAAAGTGATTGGGACTCTCCAATGTTACATAACAAGAAATACTTTTCTTTCTTTTTTTCTGTGTTTTTTGTTTTGTTTGTTTTTTTTGTGGTGCTAGAGATCAAACCTGGGACATTCCCACAGGCTAGGCAAGTACTGTGCCACTAAGCTACATCCCCAGCCCTACAAGCTAGGAAATTCTGAGGCCTGAAACTCTGAACAGTCCTACTTCCTAAGCCTATTCCTTTAATCCCTAAATCACTGCTTCTCACCACCTAACCCTCATTCTTCCTCAATGGACATAGAGAAATTAGGGCTCAAGATGCAAGGAAACTTGCCCAAGGTCACATTCAGCTGACCAGCACCAAGCCAGAAGCTTACAGTAAGCCCCTCTTACTGTACCTGGAACCTTCTTCACACCTGTGGTCAGCCATCCTTCCCCTCCAGAAAGAAAACCATCCCAAACCAAACTCACAGGCCACAGAGGACAGATCCGTGACATGATCTGAGGAAAGCAGATAGCCTTCTCTCTAGCTCTCCTGTCCCCTTCCTGTAGGGTAAGGTGTGCTGTTCTCTACAGCCCTCTCCTTTCTGCAAAGGAACTCCAGATGCATGCACCACTTTGTGCATTTGGCTTACGTGGGTACTAAGGAATCCAATCAGCATCATTAAGCTTTGCAGGCAAGCACCTTAACCACTGAGCCATCTCTCCATCCTAGCCCTGCTTTCTGTCAACTTCCCCCAAAGAACAGAGTTAGTGCTGAGAAGACTTAGAAGCAAAGACCTTGAGCTTCAACATAAGAATGAGATGCATCCCTGCTACCTGACATTCACAGGGGACTTTGCCTCAGAGAAATCCTAGAGTCACCCAACTTGGAAACTATGGAAAGGAGTCATGCCTCTTCCAGGAAGCTGGGGTGATGCCCTCTGCTCACAGAAAAGGAAATTGAGGCAGAAGGGCCACATGGAAAAGGTAAAGGCTCTGAACCCAGACTCCCCCCTGCTCTCTGGAGCTGTTCCGCCAGAACCAGGAGCCTGGCTATGTGGCTTTTGCAGACGTCCCCTCATCGTGTCTCCCTCTACAGATTTATCCCTTTGGCTTTGAAACCCAGAAACTTTCTCCAAAGAAGCAGGGACGTGCAAAAAGAAGTCGCACACATTTAGCACGACAGCTGAAGTCACCTCATCAAGCCACCGAGGTCTAACCCAGCTCCTAATTAATATTAACCCTCCAAATCAGAGTCATGCTCAGAAAATCTTGGATGAAGAAACACAGGGCGGGAGGGGAGTCTCCAATTTTCTTTTTACTTCATCTGGAAAATTAAGAGCACCGCTGATTTGAACAAGAAATCATCAAGGAAAGCAATCACCACTCCACACGGCCCAGAACTCCGTGGACTTGGACGTGTAACCTGCCACTTTCCACAGGCTGAAATTAAAATGATTGTGGCAAGAATAGCAATGATGGCCTGGGTCTCTCTCTCCTCCTTCACCCTTAGAAAACACAAAAGCCCCCCAGAAGCCTGGGAAGGAGATCAGGCAAAAAAGTGTCCTTATTGGTCACAATAAGCCAGTAGTAGACTGACCAAAGACTTCCCAAAGAGTGCGCCCCAAGATTCCCCCAAAGGACAATGAAGAAGGCAGTGAATGCAGAGAAGCGAAGCAAGGAGGGGCTCCCAGAGACCCACCACTCCCAATCCAACACTTATTTGCTGTTTCTGGATTAATTACAATAAACTGCTTCATAGCCTGGCGACCACTTAATGGAGCAGCAAATATGGCGTTTTCCCTATAATTAGTCAATGTAATCTACCGCTATTCCCCTCCTCCCATCCACCCCTCTTCTCCTTCCCACATACCCATTCTTCCAGACTCCACACACTCACATCCACACAGCCCTCACTCCCCAATGCTGGTCCACTTACAGAATTCCCAGCAGCACTTGGGAAATTCCATCAAGTGGATGGGCCTCACTGGGAGAGGAGCAAGGATCTGAAGACCCACCCGTGAGTATGCTTCAAGGCAGCTGAGGGCATTCCCAACACCATGATGGGAGGAAGGGAGGACAGAGGGTCAGGATCTCTTAGGCAAGTAGCTGGACACTATGGTCATTTCCTGGCACTCTGTCAACCTCCTCCTACTCACATGGCAGGATTCATGTTCTGTATTCCCCTAGCACCCAAATTTCTATAAAAAGGCAACCCTGCCCCATCCCCACATTGTCTCTGGTCCCTCTCACTCACTTACAAATGGAGATTTTTCTCAGTATTCTGGGAAAAAAAGCCTCTACTGCAGCCAGAGGACCATCTAGGAATCCTGACTAAGGCAAACTGTTTCTCCACCCGAAAAAATGGGGAAATGAAGCCATGCAATAGTTCCTTTATGCAAACTAAGAACCTTTCAGGTCTCTGATGGCCTCTCACCATTAGAATAACACTTTGTATCTTTTCCATCCAAAGATGGCTTTTGGCGGGGGAAGTAGGACAGGACAGGTATTGAAAGAGTTTCATGTAGCCCAGGCTGGCCTTCCATTCACTACGTAGCTAAAGCTCACCCTGAGCTCCTGAGCCTTCTGCCTTTCACGTGCCAGGGTTAGAGGAATGTGCCACCATGCCCAACTTTCAAAATTATTTTTGAAAGCTTTGAAAATTATTTTTTCTAGTGATAGGGACAAGGAACATTTCCTAAGTGTATACCAGATATTTTATCTGTACTGTCTTACTTAACCCACACAAATCTTCATTATGTTAGGGGCAGAATCAAAGCTAAGAAAGGTTTAGACACCTTCCTAAGACCACACAGTTGATGGACCCTGAGTCCAAAGCCTGTGCTCCCAATGAACCCCAAGTCTCATCTGCCACAGCACATGCACCTGTCTATATCCAAGTTATACTGCAACGTTGCCTGCAATGCATGTGCGTGCACACACATACACATGCGTGTAAATCCGTATTTCTTAAGCATGACATTGAAAAATGTGTAAGAGAGCATACTGAAGTTTTTACAACACTTCAGATGGTCAAACATTCAGCCAAACTTGCCATGACACACACAACACAGTAACACACATGCATAGTGCTTCCCAAGTACTAGACACAGATCTGAGCACTGTCCCTGTGAAGGACATGAGGTGGTCCTTGCCCATCTTAACGAGGACAAAACGCAGGCACCAAGTACTCCTAAGTGTGTTCAAGGCTGCACAGCTATGGCATGGCAGAGCGAAGATTCATACTCACACAGCCCAGCTCGGGAATTCATAAAGCAGTTAACTCCAGAGAAAGTAATAAAAATAACAAAGCCCATGATTGAATGTGGGGTGAGGGGATGGGGTGTCAGCCAGCTTACATGGGAAACCTTAATTCCCAGATTCTCAGGTCCCAACCTGTACAACACTGAGTCATCCACAGACTGATTTCTGTCATGAACAATTCTCCCATTCAATCTTTCCTGCCAATATCCAAAGTGAAGAGCCTGTAAGGCCTGAGTCGTCTGGACAGCTCTCTGCAAGCCCCTGCCCCTAAGGATGCCTGACACTTGGGGGTTCTGTCAGGCCAACCCTGAACACCTGGTCACTTCCCATGAACACAATCAGGCCTTCTCTTGGGAGGCCAGGGGGGCCTGCAAATCCTCCCTCCATCATCTCTCCACAGCTGAGGAGGCCCATCACCAACCTGGTTCCATTCTATTCCACAGGGCTGTGCTGAAGGAAGGAGGCGGCCAGGAGCACTAGGCTGGTGGGGCTGTGCAGGCTTTGAGCAAACAGGACCAGACAGTGTGGTGATACAGGCAATCATGGCATGCTAAGGTAGCAGCATGCCAATCACAAGCTGCCCAGACAGGACCCGTGCTCCCAAGAGTGAGACCAGAGTTCTCCCAGCAAGAATGGCCAAAAAAAATTCCTAACAAGTGGGTACACTCCATGATGCTGGGCCGCTCAACAGTCTCGGGACATGGATGGATGTTCACCTGTCCACCGTGCACTGCGGGAGAAAACGATGATTGGATCCCAGGGTTTTTATTTTTAAAGCGATCTGAGTAAGGGATTCTGCTTGCCGTCGTCTTTACTACCCCTATTAAGTATAGGAAAACAAGTTCTAAACCCGGCTCCCTAGTGAAAAATGCAAAATTTGTATAATTAAAATTATACTTGTGAAATTCAAACACACTTTAATTTCCTAAGGGCCCCCTAATCAAGCCAGAAGTTCTCACTAAAACCAATTATGTTTTGAAAACAGAGGAAACCTACATGGCACAGTCGTTGGGAACTACACAGCCCAACTTTCCCCCCAGGATCCTACAGCCTTATCTGAATCCTCCTCCAGGTTGGTGAGCCTGGGAAACCACTGGCTGGTCTTTATTATGACCTATGTAAGTGGAAACATTTTTTGTTTGCCTCAAGCTACAAAAATGATATATTTGGAAACTAGCCCAGAGGGAAAATCAAGAAAAAGTGTGAAAAGAGACTTATCAGCAATTACCCACTCTTTCCACAAGGCCACCCCAAGCCCTGGCAAGGTTTTGTCAGTTTTGTTTTGGTTTGGTCTAGTTTTTCAAGGTAGGGTCACACTTTAGTCCAGGCTAACCTGGAACTCACTGTGTAGTCTCAGGTTGGCCTCGACCTCACAGTGATCCTCCTCCTCTGCCTCCAGAGTGCTGGGATTAAAGGCGTGTGCCGCCATGCCTGGCTGCTGGCAATTTTTTAAGCTCCTGCATTCTCTACAATATGCTTCAACATCACGACGAGGAAGATGAAGGCACCAGCTTCCTTCAGAGTTGGGGCCTCTCAAGGGCTTGTCCAAAGTCAGCATTGCCCAGCCTCTCACCTGCTTCTCAGGCCAATTCCCTGAAACGTGGAGTTTTTTTCCTCAAGTACCAGGAAATACACAAAAGAGTGTGGAAAAACAGAACACTCCCCAAGACACTAAAATATTTAAGAAGCAGTTGGTTGTTACAATGATCATTTATCACCAATAGGAAGCATTGTTATCAATCTCGAGCCAGAAGAATCTACAGAAGGGAAAAGGAAGAAAGTGAGCTTGGACACTCAGAGGTTTTCTCTTTCCCTCTCTCCTGGATGGAATCTGGAAATGAGAATATGGACTTTTTATTCTAGGGTCCAGCTCTGTGATGTTGGTCACCCTCACCACCCACCCTGGCTCCAACAGGTACCCACAGAGTAAACACCTCCCAGTTCAAACTCTACTTTGCAAGAGGTGGAAACAGAAGACACAATGAGCCAAATATGGACTGAGTAAAAGACACCACAGTGCACGAAAGAGTATTTGCTATGAAAAACTGCCTCACAGGAGACGGGAGAACTAGGGCTCACTAATCAGCCAGTCTAGCTGAAAAATGACGGGCTCCAGGTTCAGTGAGAGACCCTGTCTCAAGAAAATAAGATGGAGGAGTGATGTCCTCCTCTGGCCTCTGCCTCTCACAGATGCACAAACACAAGTACACATCCCACACACCAAGTCCACGGCGGTGGCACACAGCAGTAAGGAATTGCAGAAGAGGCAGAAGCAGGAGGATCGGTTGTTCAAGGCCAGCCTGGGCTACACCTAGGGCTACTGAGATAGCTGGGAGCTTGCTTGCAAAGCCTACTGGCTTGAGTTCAATTCCCCAGCCACCCATGTGAAGCACCCCCATGTACATACATGTAAAAATACATACACCCCCCCCCAAAAAAAAAAAGCCTTGCATTGAAAGGAAAAACAGAATGATGGGCGCACACACACATGCACACAGGAACACGAACCCAAGCATGCAAGAGACGCATTCAGCCGGGAAACAAGTCATGGGAACTGCTACTTGGCTGGTTCCTCACCTCCCTCCCGCCAGAGTGGTCACCTCATTAATGTCACTCAGCAGCCCACTTTGCTCCACTAGGTCTTTCTGCACTCTGTTCCCGTAGGCAGCCCAAAAGCCAGCTTCCATTGTAAACTTCTGTTCTTTGAGAAACTATCAAAAGCTTTGATTGGAGAAAAGAAAAAAAAGCCTTACAGAGCTTCCCTTCTCACTCATGCCCCTCCTCCAGTGGCTTCTCTTTGGTGCTTTATTCAACATCTCTACACACACAAATCATGCTCTGAAAGTCGTTTACAATATGTCAGCTTAAAGGAAAAAAATAAAAAAAAAGATCCGCAGTGGCCCGTCTATTTGCAATTGGCCAAAGAGAATAATTTATTTTGGTTGAGGATATGGATGAAGCCCTGAATACATTCCTACACCGTTTCCTGCCCTTCAAAACAATAAAAATGTAAAAACCCAGACAGAAGCAAGCCCCCGAGGTGGCATGAACGAGAAGCTCTTGACCCCCAAGGAATTTATTCTCCTGCATCTTCTGAAGCACTCTCCCCAGAATGCATCATCAAGACCATTTTATTAGATTTTTCTAAACCCTTGAAATTGTCACATAATTGAAACAGAAACAGCAATTTAGAGGTCTGAATGGATTTCTTCAAAAGAAGACGCTGCTTGCCCAGCACCCCACCACCACCTCCTCTGCGCCCCTAACCTAAATGCAAGGCCCTTGCACACAAAACCCTATTTATCTCTTAAATCCTCCCCTGCCATAAAAGTTACACATTCCCCTAATGCCTTAGATTTCAGGACATTTGGGAGAAACTCATCCCAGACAACAGGCTAAAAAAAGAATCCATTAGCATTAACTTGCCTGTCACAGCCAGTGACAAATAAATGAATGTGATGCTTTCAGATCAGTCATTGGTGGAACTACCCCCAGGCAGATAAAGACCAGGCCAGGGAGAGAGAAGGCTCCAGGGGAGACCTCTCTCACAGCAGGGTCTATCTCTTCCCTAACTACTGCCTAGGACCTTATTCTCAAAGGCAGCAAAAACAGGCATCCTAAAGCCGGGCGCATGCCTTTAATCGGGAGACACAGGTAGGAGGATCACCATGAGTTCAAGGCCACCCTGAGACTACATAGTGAGACCCTACCTCAAAAAACAAAAAAAAAAGACATCCTATACAGAAAAGGAAATGAATTCCTCTGTGCTGCTGAGCTTGGCCTCAAGAACTGGCCAAGCCAGTGACTCAGAGAGAGCTTCCCAATCTGAGGTGTGTCGTTCTCTTCATCACTGCAGAAAGGACAGCTGTGCATGTCAAGCAACCTATAGGCTGCCAGGTGAGGTCCTCTTTTGATGTGGACAGGGCCATCTCTGGGATGCATCTACTGTAATCCAAAGATCAGAGGTAAAGCCTCATTTCATTCCCTTACCAAGTCTATGATGCAGGTACTATTGACACCATTGCACAGATTAAAAAACAGAGGTGTAAGGCCATTGAGTAAGTGTCACTTCACCATGCTAAGAGGTAGAAATAGGCGATGGAAGGGCTAGGGAAATGGCTCAGTGGTTAAAGGCGCTTCCCTGTAAAACCCAACAACCTGAGTTTGATTCCCTGGTATCCATGTAAAGCCAGATGCACAAAGGGGTGCATGCATCTGGGGTTCATTTGCAATGGCAACAGGCCCAGCTGTGCCATTCATATTCCATCTCCTTCCCTCTACCCCCCCCAGTAAAAATGTTTTATTAAAAAAAAAAAAAAAAAAAGAGGGCTGGAGAGTTGGCTCAGTGATTGCACTTGCCTGCAAAGCCTAAGGACCCAGGTTCAATTCCCCAGTACCCACATAAAGCCAGATGTGCAAAGTAGTGCATGTGTCTGGAATTCATTTGCAATGTCTGGAGGCCCTGGCATGACCATATATTCTCTCCCCCCCCACTCTCTAATAAAAATTAGAAGAAAAAATGGGCAACAGACAATAACCTGGAACTTTCTGACTGGACTAGAACAATTTCTACTCCCCAGCTTGAGCATTGTGGAAGAAGCTCAGTGTTGGCCACTCACACTGGAAGCAGCAGGATTTGGTGTGTAGGTAAGGGAAGCCTTGGGGTTCCCTTGGACTCTGACCCTATCTCTGTGGCCCCAGAAAAGCTGTGGGTCTTCAAAGGCCTCAGTGTGTCATCCCAATGACTGCAAAAGATAGCCATAATGATTAGAGGAGGGAAGAATGTTGAAACTGAGTTGAGGAGATGATGGCTCAGCAGTTAAAAGTTCTTGCTTACAAAGCATGCAGGCCTGAGTCGGTCCAGGTTCAATTCCCCAGTACCCATGTAAAGTAGGGTGCACAAAGTGGCACATACATCTAGAATTCATCTGCAGTGACAAAAGGCCCTGGCATGCCCATACTATCTGTCTCTGTCTCTCCCCCTCAGCCAAATAAAAAACAAATTTTTATAAAGAATATTTAAACTTAGATATTTGTCTATGACACCCTAACTCAGCCACTGTGTTGAACTAGGACCTTTCTTTTAGATTATTCAAAATCTCAGAACTTAAGTAAAGACCTGCAACAGCTAGGCACCCACTGAGAAAACCTTTCAGGCACTTGGAAGTTTAATACTTAGAGAGAGGGAGAATGGGACCCAGAGGGACACACAACTAGTGAAACAGCAAGCAGGTGACCACACCTGCTCACCCATCACACATGGGAAAGCAGAAAATGGGAGTCCCAAAAATGCATATTCTCCACACCAAGCAGCCACCAGCCAAAGGCGACCCCACAATAACACAACCTATGAAGTTACAGGTGGCAAGTAGAAGAGATGCTCATCACCTCCCATCCCTAGCACCCTTCTAACTGGCTTTGGCTGATCCGTGGGGTACACTTACCTGTCTGTTCCATGCTATGGCCATGCTGGAGTGAAGGCTCTGTGAGGGGAGCAACCTGATCCTCCCCATCATTCTATCCCTAGAATTTACAGTGACTGGCATACTCTCAGTGCCCAATAACATTTACTGAACTGAGTGAATGCCTAATGCAATTCTAGCAGCTGTAACTGCTATGTAAGTTTCTGCTAGTTTACTCCTGCTGGAAGGCCCATAGCCAAAGACAAAGTGAAACACTGGAAAACCAGAGAAAGAACTCAGTCACTGACAGACCACTTATGTGACAGGGGTCCCTAGTGACGAATGAGCTGAGATAGCCAGCACTCTGCAGTTCCTGCACAGTGTGGCCCACTGAGGCATCGTTACATGATGCAGGACTGGGCTTACAGGATGCAGAGATGACTTAAGCTGGGCCTTGAAGAGAGTTCTGTGGTGTGGAACAGGGAGAAGAAGGCTTAGAGGGACTGGGATTCCCCAGATGCCTCAGTTTCAAGGCCAGGAAAGCTAGGAGAGTTGGGAGACAGGCTGGGAAGAGACCTTTACCCAGATCTTAAAGGAGCTAACACCTGCTCCAGGACAACAGGAAGCTTGGAGGGCTTCCTCACTCCCTGAGAAAGGAAGGCTATGCACGGTGGGAGCAATGAGTACGGATTACAGGAGCTCATGGTAAGTGCCCCAAATCCAGCGGGAAGTGGGAGATGAAGAACTTTATAGCCTTGACAGATTCTTGGAGCTTTCCTCTGAAGAAATTTCCAGGTTTGAAAATCTAGAATGTCACACAAAACATGTACACTGCCTCAAGATTCCCCAAAGATGATCTACTGGGTCCTGCATCCTCCTCCTCTCTGCTTGGGGGTGTCATCTGTGTGCCAAAAGCCATCCAACATGGACCATAGGAGCGTGTCATCCTACAATCGTGTCATCCTATAGACCGACCTTAACAAGAGAATCCTAGCCTGGGAGGAAAGGCAACATCCAGGGAGAGGACATTTGTAGGACATGGTGCCCCTCCTCCTCAAGCAGACACCTGCTACAGATTTGGAACGCAGGAAGGAGCCGCGATCTCCAACGAGCAGGAAGCTAAGCCACTAATCCTCCAAGGTCCTTGCTGGTGTGGAAAAGGGCTGCAGACACACCACCACATCCTTGCAGGAATGAGAAAACTCACCAGCAGGCCGATTCACTGGGCTGCTGAGGTGACAGCTGCAGACCAGCCAACATGGCAAGATGCTGGAGTGACCCGACCTGCCGCAGCAAGGGAGGGCCAGATGCTGGAATCGCACCCTTCGCCCTTGAGAAGCTGCCAAGAAACCACTGCCCTGGAACAGGAGGTGTGCATGAAGACGCGTGGGCTGCCACTGCACCCATCTGGATGCATGCTTCACAGGGAACCTTCCAGAGCCCCGAAGCCACATCAGAGGATAAGATGAGAACAGGGAAACTTAGCTTATAGCTCAACTCTCCTGAACTTATCTGCTGTGGTGACCTGAGGCAACCAACAGAACTTAACTGGCTATCAACTGCCACCTGTGAGGAAACGCTCCCTGCCACCAAGAGGCCTAGATTCTGATTGAGGTTTTTATTTGAAGGGGGGAAAAAAAAAAAACTGCTGGAGCCTGAGGATGTAGATAGTAAGTGGTGGGGAACCTGAAGAGAATACAAGAAGTCCTATGTTCCATCCCCCATACCAGTAAAAGGGGTGAGGGGAGGGGAAGGAAGGGTTAGGGCATGGCTCAGTAAAGTTTTTACTGTGCAAGTGTGAGAACCTAAATTCAGATCCCCAGCCTTCACAAAAATGCTGGGCCAGCATGGTGGCCTGCCTAGAATCCCAGAGCACATGATGGAGTAGAGGTAGAGGGCCAAGGTCAAACTGGATAGCTGGACTAGCCAATCAACAAGCTCTAGGTTCAAGTGAAAGACCTTGTCCCAAAAAATTAGATTAAGACATCCGACATCAACTGCTGGTTTCCACATGCATAAACACCATGTGCCCACACACATGGGAACATGCAGAGACATACACATACATACGATGGGAGGATAAAATAATTCAATAATGATAATACCTGTAGGCACGTTTTGAGGGTTTGTCTGTAAACAGCGTGTAGCAATCTTACATTCGTCTTCAAAGGTGGACACTAGCATTATATTTTTATGGAAAAGAACACAGGCTTCGAGAGACTTAAGTGATATGCCCATGTTCACCCAGCTATGACTGAGGACAACTGGAAATAGACTGAAGAAAAAAATAGTGCCTGATAAGCAGCTAAGATTCGGGCCTTTAAAACTGAAGGGGACACAATAAACAGGCCCATCAATCAGAACAACACATGGCCCTGCTGCCATGTGCAATGTTTGTGTTTCTACGTTAAGTGTGATGCTTATGTTTTTATGTATCAGCTGGAGAGAAATTCCATCTGAATAAAAGAAATAAAACTTGGAGGAAATGGCAAGTTGAAGTTATACAGAATGTGTTCTTACACCCAAGGATAATTGGGACAGATGGTGAGTTCCACCCAGACTTCACTCTGCCCGTCGATGCTCAAGGGTCTCTTGGTTCCTTCAGAAAAGAAAAAGAAGCCACAGGCTGGATGGAACAAAACTCTCCCAGGCAGCTGACACTTCAGCCCAAAGGAGACAAAGGACAGGGAATGATTGATCCCCGTCAGCCTCATGGCCGCAAAGGCTTCAAATTAAGTCATCTCTTTTTCAAGAGTAGCAAGACCGTTTTAATTTTTAAAAAGACGGGGAGGGGGAAGAATATTCTTACATATTTTACAAAATGAAATAATCATCCAGAGAAATAAGAAGATACAGAATGGACCTATCTTCTCCTGATCAAAATGTACTCCACTAATTAATGGCCACTGGCCTCCAAAGAGGTGTCCCTGAACTCGTTCATGAAGCTCTCTCATACCCCGGCTCCTCATGGCAAAGGGGGAAAAATGAACTGCAGTATTCCACACCTTGCCTACGATCACTCATTAAAATTCTGGTCAAAATAGATTTTTATTTATATGAGACGTTAAAGACTATTTTGACAGAACTCCCATGAAATCCGGTCTTCACTGCTACAAGATTTTCCTTCTTCTTAAGTTACAGTTTCTTTCCACTAGTCTTGTTTTAACACCTCCACGGAATATTTCTCTGGCAAGTGTTAGCAAGGAAGGACAGCCAGAAAGCAGAGAAATGAGTTTTAACTGAAACACAAGCTGACATATCACTTACAAGCTCCTCACCCAGTCCATGTGAAAGGGTACAGTCTGCCCTGCTACCATAACCCCAACAGAAACCCGAAGAAGTTTTATGGAAGAGAGATAAACAAGACATAAACAGGGTCTATGCTCCTACCAGCCAGGCTGTGGTTCACAACAGTAACTTCTGTCTGAAACCCTGATGACCAGGCTCAGTTCTGTTGGAAAATAACCACAGACTGGGAAGGTCCTTTCCCTATACTGGCTCGTTCCCAATCATGACACACCTCAACAACTCCTGCCTCCCTGGGTTGAGCAACCCCAGAACCATCTGAAAGGATGCCCCAAGGGGTCAGATGGAGAGTAGAGGACCCTGTCACATAATTGGATGACATCATGGGAGGAGAGGGGACCCCAAACCAGGAACTTCACAGGACAAGGACTCAGGCTGTAGTTCTACTCTTCATGGTCTGCTGGCTGTCAGTGAGCCTTGCCTCCCTGCCCTCCTGAGGTACCCCCACATGACTTCATCTCTGGTCAAGGGTCTGGTTCAGGAGGCAGGCTGGCTGGATGGGTTTCTTACACCACTTTTCAACCTATCAGTGCCTCAATTTTTGCATCTATATAATGGAGGTGACACTAGTACCCACTTGTAGGACTAGTATGAGGACATGTAATGTCTACAGTGACTGATGCCCACATCCAGTTATTATTATTACTTGAACTCTAACAAAAGTAAAGGGGCTGGAGAAGATGGAGTCGTTAAGGGTGCATCCTACCCAAGCATGAGGTTTGATCCTCCAAAACCCACGTAAACAGATGGGTATGGCCACACATGTCTGTAACCCAGCTCTGCTCTGTGAGGAACAGAAACAGTTTTGGAGCTCCTTAAAGCAGCAAGCTTTGGAATCAGTGAGAGACTCCATCTCAAGGAAACAGATGATCAACGGAGGGCAACATTTGACTTCTCCTGTCCGCTCGCTCACAGGGCTTGTGTACACATGCGTACACCACACATACTAAACATGCACGCACGCACATGCGCGCGTGCACACACACACACACACACACACAAACACATGCAAATAAAAATAAGTAACAGTAAAGAGGCATTAGAATTAAGATTTTGAGGCCAGTGTGGTCTTGTGAGTTTCAGGCCACGCTGGGCTACACAGTAAAACCCTATCTAAAGAATAATAAATAAAAAATAGTGGATAATACTGATATGACAATTACTATACACCGTCTTTCACCGTCTTTTTTTTTTAAAGCACATTACCTTTATTTTATCTATAGGAAGCCCTTTGAGAAGACGACACCGAGGTTTGGGAAAGTTAAGCAATTTGCCCAAGTTCAAGATAGCTGAGTAGCCAGGCTCAACCAGCATCTGGAACCAGGTGGTTTACCATCCTAATGATGATGAGTTTTGAGGCCCTCCCTCACAGGCCACCGCTCCCATTTTACAGAAATGTAAAAATTCAGATCTGGGATTCAGAGAGGGATTAAGATATAGCAATGTCTTTTACAAAATGATGTGCATTATAAAAATACTAAATCCCTTTATTTCCAAGGACACGTGTCTCACTCAACCAGTATGATGTTCACATGCACCTAAAAGCCTGATAATTCACCTAGAACTATCCCAGACTTGGTTTGGGAACTGGGGTACATATACGTATATGTATATATTCACAAGTTTGAGAAATAGTCTTTAGCTTTCAAGTTGAATGTCTTGCTGAAAAACCGATGACACAGTTCATTAACATGAAACATTGCCTTCCTATTTAAAAAAAAAAAAAAAAAGAAGAAGAGTTGGTGGGGAAGGGCAAACATGAGGTAGAGGAAGCGGGTCAAACCTACGGTTTAACCAAGTCAGGAATTTTTCCAGTTTCCCTGTAGGGAAATCTGATCCAAGTTCTGAGTGATCAAGTGACTAACCTGGAAATTTGAAGATTCACACTTATGGAAGAAACAGCAATTCTTCCAACCCTAGGAAACTGCTGATTCTGTAAAGACTTCAAAAATGTGAAGGATCACAGAGTTTGGAAAGAGACTAAAATAGTTCACAGACAATCCCAGTTGTGTCACGTTAAAGAATCTAACCTCTTCAGCTTATTAATCTCTATCGTCTGTTTAAGCATTAGAAACAGCAACAACAAAAAAGAAGCTTTAAGAAAATATATAGCGTTTTAGTTACTTAAGGAGCTCTGGTTCTATCTTTAAAAGGGGGAAGAAAAAGAATAGCTCCTTCGGTTCCAGACTTGATAGTCTCAAAATACCACCCACACTAGCCACCTTTTCTATACTACGTGCAAAATCCATTTCTCCTTTATACAATCAGAAGGCTCCACTCTGAGAGACTGTACTTAAAAGAGCCTGAATTTGCTAATTTAAGAGTGGCAAGGACACAGGATATAGAAAAGTGCATTGGAGAAAAAGAGCCCATCTAAAATGATGTAACATGAACAAGAGTGCCGAAGCACCTCTGACTGAACTGCAGGCTGTGCGCAGCTGGGTTCTCAGTCACACCTGGCAGGCTCGGGGAAAGCAACATGAACTACACATACTTCACAAAACTGCTGTGGTGTCTCACTCCTTCATGCAAATCGTACTGTGCCACTCCAACAGGGGCCATACAGTTCTAGAATCCTGCACCCAGCCCAGCTCTCACACTCCTAAGCTGCAAGGTCAGTTTCAAGTGGCCCTGACTGACCCCACAGGACTGAAACTAAAGCATCCCCGATTCCTCCCCCAGATCTACAGTTTTAAGGGTCTGTGGAGTTGTATGAGGTTTTGTTTGTTTAGGGGTTTCTTTGGTAAGAAAGGACAAGCTGTTTATTAAAATCCTACTCTTCTCCAAAAACTCCAGGTTGTAAAGCCTCAAAGGCAGGTCCTCCACAGAGAAGCATAAGGAAATGTTCAATTTTTCCTGATATGATCTCGGTAATGCATACATAGAACACTTGCATAAATATTGTAGGTGGAGCCACATGCTCCCACTGAAGAGCAGGTTTGTCCTTCCCCCCAATTGGATGCTCAGAGATGACCAACATCAGGATGACCGACTTGGAGGTGCAGGGTCACATCGACTGATACCCCAAAGGCACAGCCAACACCAGGCCTAGACAGCTCACTGCCAATCCTCTGGTCAACACTTGAAATCCTAACATCCTATCACTGGTTCTCCTACTTACCTTGGGTTGCGCACGACGGGGAAAAGCAACTTTGGGGTCAATCTGGGGGAGGAAATGGAAAAGCAGAAGTCGGTAGAGTTGTTTAAAGAGAGGAAAAAATATGTACAATCATCTAGTTATTAATCACTCATTTCTCAGGCTTATAACAGCTTTCAGTAACTTGTCAGGTATTTTGAAAATTCCTTCAGCTTCCATCTGTCACTATCCCACATGGGACTCCTATGGCTCACCTTTCTGAAATGCCCCATCCTGTATGCCACCATGTGAAACTACAAAGGAAATCTCATGTAGTCTTCTTTAG